>JANZLD010000237.1:92579166-92594630 GCA_026413575.1 Erythroxylum carthagenense
TAATTAACAAAAAAGTAACTCTTACTATCAAATTACGGTAGAACCCACTGTTACATATTTTAGGCAATATATTTCAGTTCTAAAGTAACAATAAGATTTACTATTATACATTTTAGATAGTATATTTCACTTGTTTCGTGATAATGAGATCTATTTTTCTTTAATTATATAAAAACTAACATAGGCATCGTACCGATTACAAATTTCAATTGAGCGGTGATATGATTAAAACTCATTGCTTTTTGTATTAGTTTTAATTAAAAAAGATAAATAATATATATAAGAAGACATATCTTTTTAAAAAATTTAAGATACGAGGAAAAATTTTAATAATTTATTAATACTTTATGTAATCTAAACTTGATAAGAGTAATTAATTTTTTTGATTAGTGAAGAGCTTTTTGTCTAATGCAATGTACTAAGTGAAACGGATCACTAACCTTGATTTAGTGGATGTTAAGTATAATAAATAATAAATAATGACACTGAAATTTGACCACCTTTTGATCCGAGATTGTACGAAACCAAGTTCTCAGCACATGGAGACGCGTTTATTTAATCCTCTGTTTTAAATACCGTGGATTGTGAATCTGTGGTCCACTGCTATGACAATTGACAATTTCGATAGGTTACACTTCTCTTGGTTCAATTTATTATGTAAAATAAATGTAGTACATTAAGGTTTTTTAACCAATGGTCTTGTATATATACAATTTATTATATCAACATGCTTAAAGATATTAAAGAGAGTCTTCAAATATGTATTTGATTTATAACATTGAATCTCCAGGCTCTAAAAATCAGAGGCTCTTTGGAAAACACCCACCATCAACCATATCTTGTTTTGGTCATCTAACTCTATACTTGACCAATCACTTCTCAAATTATTCCCTTAAAAGAAAGAATACGAGGGTACCAAAGTGGTGCAAGATCCAAGAAATCATAATTGCTTAGGATGTGTGTGCATGTAGTTTGGAAAGAAGATAGAGGAAGGGGCGGGACTAATTGTATATGATTTGATCCCATAAAATTCAATAATGGTCTGTTAGGGGGGGAAAAAAATAGAACATGCAGGTGCTTCTAGTCACCAGCTCACACAATTATTGTCATTCAAACCCATGATTTGCTCATCCCCAACCCCAAATTTATGAACACACAGGCCATAAAACAAATGGTTATAATTGAAAAGCTCCCATCAACAAGCACATGGTCTTGTTCCCTCTCCCTCTCACTTTCTTCATCAATAATTAATACTTCAAACAGACACTAATAACTATTATTTTTAAGGGGACATAAATCAGATGAAGAATCTTAATTTAAATTGAATTAAATTAAGAAGTTACAACTGCAACAACAAGTCACAACAAACATGTAATAACAAAAACATATATATATATATATATATATATGGTGATTAATTGTAAAAAAAAAACAACATTAATTAGTAATAATCAAGCCAGACAGTAGAGGTTAAGTTTATTTGCTTCTGCCCCATTACAAATTGTCTAGATCTTTTCATATCTATTTACGATAAAATTAAAAAAAATAAAATAAAATACAGGCACAATCCAAGCAACACGATTCATCTTCCAAACAAATTTAAGTGGCCATATCTGGCCTAGTCTTCAAGAGTACAAGACTAGTAAAAAAAAGATGCAGCAGCAACCACCAAATGTGCAATGTATATAAGTTTCAGCTTCGGCTTTTACATTTCTCCATAGCTCTTGGTGCTGAAAGTTCAAAAAGAGAGTTTAGTCACTATTATTCCTATAAATGTTTGGATAATTAATTAATCACTAGATAAATTATTGATCTCATACCGAGTCCAATAGCCTCTGATCCTTTCATAATGCGTAAGCGCTTGCACGAATCAACAAACATCCTACAGAAAATGGATTAATTTGTATGCATTAGTAACTAATATGATTATAAAACTTAAAACATTTTGATGTAATACGTACTTGGTTGTAACCTAAGTCTAACAAGATTAATCATTTAGCCTCACTATTCTACTTAATTTACAGGATTTGGGAGAGAATTTGCACGACGGAGAAAGAACTTACTCCCATGGAACATCGCCCACAAGCATCCAATCACCGTCCTTATCTTCATAGGTTGGCACATACTCAGAACTATTGAGCAGATCCATCAACTTGCTCTCGTTCATGAAATCTATCATTCCTTGTGTACCATAGTTACCTTCACAAGTAGTTCATGATCACATATTAACATAAAACCTGATAGATAGGTATTGGATCTGACCAAGTTAGATCTTTTTTTGTATCTTGTTGAGTTCATACAAAGATAAGAACAAGAACATGCATATATTCATACATACATACATACCCATGGTGAAGGAACTGAACATTTTAGCCAAGGCATCAGATAGCTCTTGGTAGCTCTTGTACATCTTCAAGTCTACCTTACGAAGATATGGTGCACCATCCATGCAAACCTTCACAAATGCTGCACCGCCACTTCTATTCCCACTTGCCTTCTGCTCACCTTCCAATTCACTGGTGTTCTTATGTGCCATCATGTTCTTCCTGTAGGATCGAACAGGTGGCCAACCTACGACTTGTGCCCTGCAGGTACTTATTCATGGTTAATGAACACTTACCATTCTCAAAGATAAACCCAAACTAAGCCTAAAAAAAGAACCTTAAAGAAGTGTTCTGTCTTGTAAAGAGAAAATAATACCAAGAAACAATCAGACTTACTTGGCCGGGGGCTTAGCGGGGTCCTTGATTGTAGCTGAAGAGAGATTATTCTTATCCTTGGACGCAATGTTCTTCACACTCTCGTTCAGATCCACAGCACCTTCTTTAGTCTGAAGATTAAGCTTCAAATCAACAGTCTCAGGGAACCCTCTTTTCCCAGTTGCCTTCGCTTCATTTTTCAGACCACCACCAGGCAGTCCTAGACACAGCTCTGTCTCCTTAAAGTTCAGATCACGCTCGTTGCCTATCACTCTTGCCATGTCTCTCCTGACCCCTATCGATATCGAAGAACGGTCTCAGAGACCTGTGTGTTCTATTCCGAATTTTTTTGTATTATTGACTCTCACTGTTGATGTTGATAGCTCTTCTTGTTCCTATTCTCCTTCCCTTGTTGCTCTTCTCCTTCTCCTTCTTCTGTTGTGTGTCCTCTTCTTGGTTTAATTTGCAAGCTAGTTAGAGAGAGACCCTCCAATAATATAACTTGTGTTTGGGAAAGGGGAGGCTTGTGTGTATGTTGCATGAGTATGTCTTATCAAGTTCTTGAGCTTCTGGAGAGACACGTGGATAGAGTTTGGGACGTTGATATTGAAAGTGGAAAAAGCTTGGTGCAGGTCAACCATCGCGTGCAAAATTTTATTTATGTGGGTATAATAAAAAAGTAAATCGGCATATCATAATTAAATTCTATTAGTGAGTAATATATTTTTAATTTAATCATAATCATTGAAGTATAATTAATTGAAATAATCAATTATAATTAATAAATTTATAATGCTCTAATTATTTTAATGTTTTTTCAAATCATTGCAATATACTTTTTTAAGTCTTTTATTTTTTCAACTTCTACTGTCTATTACAACAATTTATGGGGACAAGATCTTCTATCTAATATTATGATATCTTATTTTGTTCTATAAATCTCAGTTATTTATTTATGTGAGACTCACACGAGATTCACATAAATAAATGTCTGAAATTTATGGGACAAAATAAGACACCATCAAATTAAACAAAGGATTCGGATACAATTTATGGGATACATGTTGGGGTTATTATAACAAGCACGATGATTATCTTGTACAAACAATGTTAGAAAATATAAATGCTTGAGCATAAAAGCGTTAATTAATGGTCAGATTCTTCGAGGAAGCTTCAAATCATGCATATACTCACATGAACCAATAATTCATCTGCTCGCATGAATCATCATTTTCTTAACATTTTTTTACTAACGCCACCTTTAAAAGAATTAATGATTTTCTTTATTTTCTCTTTCCTTTTCTATTTTTCTATTAATTATCTCTTTGTTTAATCGGTATTTATAAATAAACTCTTTATTAATTAAAAATAAGACTGTATACATTAGACTTATCCGAATATCACATTTAACATAATTTTATTGAAAGGGTATTATTGTTGTTTCATTTTTGGTCATTTGTCAATACTTAAAATTAACTAGAGAAAATGTTATTTCTTTTGATTTATCTATAAATGTGGGAGTCTGTCTGCAATTATTATATTGCGATAAATCAAAGTCGACAACTTTGACATTTTCAAGACTTGAGGACAAACAAATTGATATGAAGATGAGAGAAATTTGTAAAGAACGGGCAAATCCATAGCCATTTGAACTACAAGTTTCATACATGGAGGCCAATCATATAATAGCTAGATGTCAACACCACTGATTCTAAAGCCACTGTGTAAGGCCATGGTGATCACTTACCGACAGGTCACGTCCCTACGAGACGGAAACATCCCTAACCCTAGCTGTGCCCTGGCGCCATCACCATCTTCCAACCCCTTTCTTGTTTGTTCAGTTTTTCTTCTTATACATACCTATAATGCTCATAATTATCAGCCTATCTCAGCCACGTATCCCCAAGCATCACTAACAATGCTACTTTCATCTTTTCAATTCGACTTAAAGTGCAGACGAAATATGAATTAAGAACACAAGAAAGCAATATTTCTGAAAAAGAACCCTAAAAGAACTCCCTATCTAGTAAAAAGAAAGTGACTTTCACTTAATTAGGATAACCTTTGGAAAATCTATATTACAAAGCAATCATGTACGTGACTAAGGATGTGAATCGAAAATATCTTGTCTATATATCCCAGGAGATCATGTGGTCCTGTGGCCATCTTTTGACCACCCAAATCCAGATTTAATCACAGGAGTATCAAGATTCTTTTTATTTCCCCTTAAAGTTGAGAATTTTGATTTCTGTACCAGCCAAATCCTATAGAAAAAGATGAACATTCACCCCTAATTTTGGATCGACTTTAAGAGTTAAGTATAAATATAAATTTTTATCTTATATGGTAGTATCCATATCAGTTTGATTAATCCACCTACTTCGTTCATTAAAACGACGAGATTCGTACCAAACCTAAAGGAGAAAAAGTTATAAAGGGACTGCTTATAATGGATTCATAAATACTTTTTTTAATATATAATTTATCTCAACTTGTATAGTTTTTTTTTTTCAAAATGAAACATACTCTATCTTCTCAATAACCCACCTTTTTAGGTTTACTTAACATTTCAACTTAATTAAGCATGCTAATTATATTTTATAGTCCTTAGATTGACTTATGAGCATATGATTGTTAACTGATACCACGACAAATTCCTTATTTGGAAGAATCAAATTCATGGAACAACCCACAAAAAATTAGAGTATTCTTAATTAATTACCATTGTTAGGCCAAGATTCTTGGTGACTGTCTAAACTGAATATTTTCACTGAATTACATGCTCACATGCACATGTAATTAATACTCAACAAGTTCTGCATGAAAGATTCATTACGGCACTTCTCTATTCTTCAATTCTCTCCGGCAGATCGGAGGATTATTATCTGGGGGGGACCCCATTCTGATACCTTTACAAGGCAGACTTGTCAAATTAACTAGTTCGTGCATTAAGTACAGTGCTTAATTACAGATAATGACCCTTAAACTAGTTTATTAAACTGGCCCTACAATTGCAATAAGCGAGAATCTCTCGTCGCAATAATATTATTCCATATGTTCGCAGAATCTGAGACACTGCGTATAATGGTGGGGGCTGACCAGGGCACTCTTTGCTTAGAATGTCTAGTAAAAACTATAGCCTGAACAGCCTGCCACTGTGCTTATAATATTATCTCTGCCACCAAACAAAACGCGTTTGTGGTCAATCAACAGCTAAACTAATCCTCTCGTCCTCCCATCAACCTGCCTTGAAAGGTCAAGGAAACAATAATTTTATTGGGTTAGCTTCAAGTCAATCGTGAAGATTTTTGTGATCCGCAATTGATCTTGAAATTATACGGCACACAAGTTACAAGTTTTTTACAGAAATCGAAGAGGATATCAAATCAACAATTTGGTGACATGAGGATCTCCAAGCTTTGCTAAAGGAGATAAGCTAGGTGGATGAGGAGCTTCTTATTCTTGTTCTTTCTCTTTGGGATTCTCATTTCCTTTAGTTTTGTTAATTATATATCTTTTATATCCAATTTTGACATATCCAAGACCCAGAGGAACTTGGTTCTAGAGAAGTATGTATATGGTAAGTTACTCATTATCTAATAATGAGAAAGCATATAGAGAATAAAAGTTGGCGAAAGTTTAGATTTTCTGATTAAAATCAAGAAGTAATTTTAAATTTTAGTAATGTATTAGAAGCTTTTTTTTTTTTTTGTCTATGAAACTTGATTTTCCCTAAAGTACGAACGGGAAAGAAGAAATTCATATTTCCTTTGCAGCTTTGAAATTTGCTGCAAACTCGTTTGCTGCCTGAATCTGGTATTGATTTGCTTGGCAAGGTGTTAGCGTCTGTACAGAAGGCAGATGGTGACACAAATCGGTGTGTAACCACCAGCAAAAATTCGCATGTACTTCTGAAGATATTCTAACACTGCGATTGGATCATTATTTTCGGCAGACCACCGTCATAAAGGCTAGAAGGCCCTCCATTAATAAACATTACAGTGACTTCTATCTTCAATTTTGTGTCGTGGGGTCAAGGAGTAGTTTAAACGTAGAAATTAACAATCTCTCAATTTAAGAGGCTACAGAAAATAAAATTTTATATTTACTCATTACGATTAAAACGTGTATTAATTTTTTAAAATATAGCAGATCAATAGTAGTAATATATAAAAATTTGCAAGTATTATTTAAATTTCATCTATCACTTAATTTAAAAATTTTAATTTACCAAATAAATTATTTAAAACACAATTTATAAATTATTTGTAAATTTAATAATTTATTTAATATATAAATAATGAATGAGAGTTTTTTTTATTAAAATAAAAACTGCCATAATCTTAGTGGTCCAAGGCCAGCACTGAACGACCGACCCATTAATACTCTTAACAGGCAGATTGCGTTACTTACAATCCAAAAGTTTTTATCCATCACCTTTGGTCATTAAATTCGTAAAGGAAAACAAAAACTTAAAAATGGTACTTCTGATATTTTGGATAATCATACACTGAGCTTAAAGTGGCGCTGCTGATATTTTGGATAATCATATACTCAACCTATATATGTTTTATTCTACTTCAGCAAACCTAACCCTATATGGATTACCTGATTTAATCTGTAATTAAGTTACATTTGCTCATATTTTGAACTCAAATACGCCTTCTTCCTTGGTCACTACCTCGATCCAGGAGAGCATGAACAAATGATGATTGAAAGATTATAATGCTTCGTTAGGGACCTACGTACCTTCTGTAACCAATGCCGGTAAGTAACAAATATTACCTGAATGGTGTTTTAAGCAAAAACGTGGCTCGACGACCAACTTCAGGAAATTCTGGTGGATCAACCATCCCGAACCCAACACAATTATTTCTTTTTTGCTGTCAGTTTTCAGACAGATGACAACCAGGCAAGGCAAGGCAGGTTGCTGGTACGTAACTTCTTTCTCCTTCTTACAGCCGGACCAGACCAAACCAGACATGCATATACTACAACCACACGTGCAACTTCTTCTTATCTGTGGTCACTTCTTGTTCGAAATGCGCTCTAGTTCACACCTTCTTCTTCTTCTTCTTTTTTTTTATCCTGAGCCGCAGATCCTTCAATTCCCGCACCCGACCACACAGTTCCACCACCTACATCACTCAGATAGAGATATCTGTCAGGTTAGTACTTAGTAAGTAAAAGTGACATCAACTCAGTCATTACACGCAACTTAAGTAGAAAAACAGCAAAATATCTAGACCTGCTAATGTTAATTTTCGTAAACTCGTTAACTTGTTATTAGTTGATCAAACTTCGACAAGATAAGGGATTATGAAGGTCTTCTGGATTTGTCAACGGACGTTTCTTCCTCCTGAGCAAATTAAAAGAAAAAGATTTGGTTGGTCTTCCTAATTATTATTTATTATTATTATAAATAACAAAAAATTATTTATAAAAAAAATAATTAAAAAGTACTCACTAATAACCATTAAATAATAATAATTAGATTAATTTCTTCTTTAAAATATCTCTAGAATTTGACCTTTTTTATATCAAATTATCCCCTCAAAATTTTCATGGAGTAACTTTCAACAAATCATATTAGAATAGAGTCTTAGGTTAAACGAATTGCCTATAGAATAACATTTAGGGACTTGAGACTAGTTAATATTTTTTGAAATTTATGGTTAAATTTGTTTTTATAAGATTTGATAATACAATTTTCTGGAAATAAATAATAATATTTAAATATGTCCCTTTTTAATAATCCATATTTATAACAATAAAATACTATAAATCTACTGAAAGCTTATATTCATGATAGAAATACGATGATTTAATAAAATCTTTAAGATTAATTCTAGGATGTTGTGAGTAAAAACCATTGTATTAATTTCAGAATCAGTACATTTTATGAAAACTGTGTTGAATATTGTCCGATAATCTGTTTATTAATGAAGGTTATTAGGTTCCTTTTATATTTGACCCTTTTGTTCCTTTTTGATACCGAAGAAACGACATGAAATTACGCTTTACAGACGAAGGACGAGACACTCGACCCAGAAGAAGGAAAACCCTGTAGTTCCTTTCTTGTGTATATCCTTCCTATATTGCTAGATAGAAGCTACATACATATATTAAGCTACATACATATATCTATTATGGACAAGAGACGACATCTAATTACGGAAGTAAAATGTATATTCAGCTGTATGATTACGTTTTTATTATTACAAGGAGATGACTTGAACTAGAAAAATCTGGAAATTTAACAAAAGAAGTACAAGCCAGTTAAAGCTAGACTACTTTTTGAGTGTGTTAATCGTTTAAGCTGTGTAATGTGCTCCATTCCCTTACGTTTTAAGGCAAATTTTTAGACTTTGATCAGGTAAAATAGAAGTCAATTAAGAACAGATTCATCCAATCATAAGCTACAGAAAATGCCACACAAAAAAGAAAATATAAAAAAGAAATAATTATCCTTTAATCAAAGAATAGACAGCCACACATTTAATGTAATACGAAAATTCCTCTTTATGACCTTATCCGTCTACATGTTCACACCTCCCTTTTGAGGAAAGGGACATGTAATTAATGAGTTGGGTTTTTTCTGTGAGTTGGCATTGTTTAGGACCACAACGTGTATACATCTAACCTAGCTAAGTCGTATTATACGTACCTTGTCATCTTGTTTCGTGTTTCCTTCTTAGGCATTAAATGGAGGGAGTCTATAATATATGCGAACTTAATGTTCAACTAACGTCGGTACAGAATGTTTCTGAATCCGTCTCATTTTTAGGGATGATAGTATTCGTAGGAGATCGAAAGTTAAAGCACTCTACTGGTATGACATTATCTAAGCAAGGTGCCTTGTCCTAAAAGAAACTGTTTCAAACATTCCAGGTTGTGCACTCCTGTATAAGGATTGTATTATCAAAAGCTGGAGGAACTATGCAGATACCTTACCAAGCTTAGGATTCTTGCACACATTATTATTTCTATATGAGGTTGGGGTTTTGAGCATTGCAACAGCAACCACAGTACTGTTGTTATATTCAATATCGAAAAGCTGAATGTTCAAAATTTGATCATTCCAAAGCCTCTCTTTAGGATAGACTTGAAACACAAGGGACATGCTTTAACAGTTTTAATTCTAGAAAAGTAGATCTCGCGGTTCGTCAGTGCCACACGTCTACTGAGATGGAACCAGACATAGTTAACTGAAGAGCCGTGTGCACCACCAAGGTCGAGCGGTCCACGTCAAAATACCTGGTCAAAGCTCACGGACCTGCAAATGCCAACTAAGACGATAATGTTTTGGCCTCCATTGACGGGTCGTATCATGGTCATAGTATATATTATTGTGTGTGTGTGTGTATATATATATATAACCTGGAGTATATTTGAGTGGATCATATGACATTGAGGAATAGACCAAAATCTGTACAAACATCGCTGTCTTGTCATCGCTGTTCTTGATAGACTCCAGCGAATGCCAAACTCAAGCTTTGATCACCACAAGCACTGCAAACTAACAGCCAACTTTCAATATTTAATATTAGACGTTAATGTACATTCAATATGAATTAGGGAGTCGCTAGCCACAGAATTCTGCTAACTTTGGCAAGTTTCTCAGAAGTTGATAATGTTGAAGAAGTAGAAGGGGGTGTAAGCATTCCTGCGAGGACGTCAAAGCCCCATCTGAGTAACTTGAAGCTAAATCAATATAATTCGTAGGATACAATGTTGCTATATATATATAGATTGATGGCCTGTAATGGTATCTGTTGAGGGCGCACAACTAGGGGTTTGGAGATAAAATTTAAGTTGGGCTAAGTTATTAGAAAAGACCTCTGTTGGACTGTATAGTTTGGTTTTGAAGCAGTGTCCGGATGCCTGAAAATAAGAATTTGGGTACAATATCAGATCTTATGATGATTGGAAAGTAATTTGACAATGTTTCTGAAAATATTTACTTCAGATGCTCATAGAAGCATCTGAAAACCATTGGCTTCATCGTATCATATATATATATATATATATAGTTTCTAAATAATCATATTGTTATCGTCTATATATTAGAGTATAACTTATATTAATTTTCTTTTCTTCACTTTGACCTTTATGATCATTTTATAAGATTTATTTTCCTGACTACCCTTCTATCATAAACTAAAACAATAAAATTTTAATTTAGATTTTATTGATTAATATTATAATCATTGCACATATAAATTTTCTTTCAGCAATTTAAGTAGAATCATTGTTTCTTTCTTATATATATATTTGTATATGCTTTTAATTAGACTCTTAAATACATCGTCAGTTTTATACAAGATAACATATTGTTTTAATTTCTTATTAAATACTATAATTGTTGGCAGTTGTAAACCATAATAACTGCTTAATTAGTACGTGACAATATAGTTTGCCTTATAAATTAAGGCCTCATTTGGTAGACAACTAATCGGTTATTATTTTAGTTGATTGGTTGTCTTGAGTTGTTTGACTCTTTAAACACTTACGAAAGCTATTTGAAGAATAACAGATTCGATGGTTGATTAAAAATATATAGCCAAATTTTTAACTATCAAAAGTCAAGTATACCCTTTAATTGAAGTTCTTAATTACTTACTTTTAGGAATATTGTTTACTCTTATAATTGGTTTATGTAGATATAGGTTAGAAATAAAACGTTGACCTTAAACGAAAATGAAAATAGAAATAGTTGCATAAATTTTTCATAGATAATTAAACAGTATAGATGAACATAACTTCTCTAAAATTTAAATTCTTATAAGAATATTTAACGAAACACAAAAATATATAATATTCATACCCTTATAATTTTTTTAAAATCATGTCCTTATAAGTCATTTTATACATAAACAGCTAATTTTACCGAACATTTCTAACAAACAGCTAATACAATCTACCGGTTAAATTAGTTGATATAATCAACTATTAACTAACAACTGATAGAATCAACTATCAACTAATGCAATCAACTGATTGCCAAACAAAGCATAATTAAGTTATAGGGAAAAAATGAATTCTTTAATAAGAAGGCTCACCAAGATTTAAAACTGAAAAGAAAAAGAAAGGAAGTCATTGATACTAAATGGACCGTATTTGTGTAGTCCCTATAAAGTATAAATGTATTAAAATTATGAATCGGAGAGGCACGTGACAAACATAAACGTCAAGTTTGCTTTTAAGCAAAGCTCTGCTAAGCGTCTTCAGAAATTTCGAAGAAGAAACAGTTATTTCCTTATATTACCAGTTCCAACTGCCAAGCAAAAGCAAAGAGCCTCAGCTTTTTTAGTATGCTTGCTTATTAGATATCTAACAAGTAATAGTATTTTAATTCAAATTAATAAATTTATGCTCCTTATAAGGTGAACCAACCAAGAGGAGAAGAGTTATCTACCACAAATTATATATGATTCATTTAAAATTCATAATATTAATCAATTTGAAGAATAAGAAGTATTAAATGTATTAATATTAGTTGATTCAAACATATCATTTAGTTTTGAATTAAGTAATTTATTTAGATTATTTAATTTATGAAATACTTATATATATTTCACAATTTATTAACTATATACATGGTTTTTAAGATTTAAGATTTTATGGTTTAAAGTTTAGAGTTTATAGTTTAACGTTTAAAGTATAACGTCTTAAAATATAGAATCATCATGGCTCGTTGAAATAGTAAAGGGGCAGCTTTGAGCCCAGATTATATCACTGTCGATTGATATTGGGCATTGTTTCTTCCTATTATTGGGTATCCTTTGTATGTAAAAAACAAGTCATTTTCACCTATTACAAAGACTCCTCTTAAGACGATGGATGACATTATTCTCATTATCCCAAAGAGTTTGTTTTATTATTGTTCTCACAACTCTTAAAATCCTTCCACATTCACATTATTTGGATACAAAGACTCTTATTCGCAGAAAGGTTGTTTTGTATTTTTTTTCAGGAGATCAATGCCTAATTACCAAAATTCTGCTTTCAAATTAAACTTATTAGAGAAGATCGTAACTTATTTGAGAAACAAGACTTGTGTGTTGATCTTTGTTGTTTTTGCATGCAAAGGATACTCCATAATAGGAAGAAGAAGAGGCATTGAAGTTTTAAGTAAAAGAGAGAGTGACCGAATTGATTTATGAGGACTAGAGAAAAAGCTCGTAAGAATCAGACATGGAGGATTATCTAATCTGATATTAAAATTAGGGGCAATATTAAGGATGACATTTTTATTATTAAACTATAAAATAATAAAAATAATAAAACTATTTTATTTGTTGTTTAAAATAAAAATTAAATTAATAATAGGATGTGAAAGAATATATATATATATAATATTAATGTGATTGGACAACAGACAGGTTAGGTGAAAGGACTCGAGAGAAATAATTGAAGAAAAAGTTGAGAAGGTGCACGAGTGAAATGGGGCCTTATGTTCGTAATCAAAGGGCTGGGAGTTGGTGGGCGCGTGGATGTTAGCGACATGTAACTCTGTACGTGTCGCTATACCAGTGGACACGCCAATCCTCCTGCCCATCGTTTCACCACGCTCTCGCTGTCACTCCACTTTTTTTTTTTTCTCTGTCCGCTAGTACATTGGAAATTGGATACTCTTACCATGATGTTTTTATCTAAATAACAGTTAGAAAATAATCCCCAAAGTTCACGGACGGTTCAGATATTTTGTACTAATTATTTTATTTTTGCTCCAAAATAATATTATTTTATGTCTATTTATGCATAAAATGATATCATTTTGAGATAAAAATTTGATGCCAAAGTTTACTCTATAACGGCTTCTTACGTAAATACTATAGAGCAGTTTGACTGAACCAAAATGAGACTTTGGAATTACTCAACCTATAAATCTTGGAGTTCTCAAAGTTCTGCTGTAAATAGTTGAAGAGAAATATATAATAACGATATGAATCATATTAAAGTGGCAAGAGCATAAGTATTGTTGTAAAAAAAAATTTGGGAAAAGAATCATTTCATTAATCAAATGAAAAATTGGACGATAACATCCGGAACAACATCTTAAGAAACAAAAGGGGAGAATCTAACGAATGCTCTAGCCAATTGATGAGCAACTCTGTTCAAATTTTTTCGAATCCACCGAACTTGTATATTCGGTCTAAACTCAAGAATAAGCAAACAATCTTTAACAATCAATCCTAGTTCAAAAATATTAAAAGGATGAGAGGACAAAGCACGAAATAAATGTTGGCAATCTGTAAAAATAAATCCTTAGTCATGAAAGTGAGACTTTGCATATAATAATGCCTCACGCAAGGCAACTGCTTTTGCCACTGCAGCACTTTTAATTCCTTCTTAGTAAGTAGATATAGCTTTGATTAATATTGTTGTAAACTTGTAAGTTGTTAATTAGAAATGCCTAACTCAACCTCAAAAGCTGACTCAAGAGGAGGAAGTTTGCATACTATTATAAATTGTTTAATGATCTTATAGTTGTCCGATGTGGGATTCCTGACACACCCCCCTCAGTCCAGAGCAGGACTGAACATCTGATGGACAAAGGAATATAACCAGGCACCGGCCCAAATCATCGAGACAAACTGACTTGACTTTGATACCATGTTAGAAGTGTCTAACTCAACCTCAAAAGCTAGATCAAAAGGAGGAGGTTTGCATACTATTATAAATTGTTTAATGATCTTATAGTTGTCCGATGTGGAATTCCTGACATAAGTAATCATTTAAGAATATTAATTTTTAATTATTCATTAAAAATTAATTAATAGAGAATGATAAATAAGTTATATTTTATAATGCATTTCCACCATTGAATAATTACATGAATTAACAATTTAGTCATATTTCATAATTTTATAGTAACATAAATTTTCAGACATTTTAATAACACACACATATATAATATGCTTTTTATGAACATGATTAGGATGATAAATTTTTAAATTATATTTACAATTCTATTTAAAATGACATTCGAAAGTGTGGTTAAATTAAGCTTTTATAAATTAATACCTCTTTTGAGCACTTTAACAGACAATAAATAGATATAATTTTCAATTATAATCGATTTCATGAAATTTAACCAGAGCACTCAAAATAATAAAAAGAAAGTAAGAAAAAATAGAAAAACTAAGTTTTTATAACTTACTTCCTCTAAATACTTTCTTGAAACTTTGAAGTTAAATAGACATCCGAAGAGAACCCACTATACTTTTCAATTCAATAACCTAGTCTCGAACTATCAATAATAGGTATAAGTTTTACAACGCATCAATCTCATTCTCGTTAAAACTTTGAGGAAGAACCTCTTACAATTCCATGGGGGTTTTAGATAATACCAATGTATTTCATTTTTTTAGAGACACCTCTCTTGTTAAAGTATATTATCCAAATATTAAAGTTTCATCCACACTTAATAAATAATTATCACTTACGAGCTAGATACATTGAATTATAAGCGTTGAATTTGAATTATTAACAAATAAGTATTTTGTTGATTATTATTAACACCCAACAATTTATTTAATTAAAGCCTAATCCTTAATAATTACAAAATTTACCCATTTTAAGAAAAAAAAACAAAGAAAGAAAGAGACCATGTTAAATGAATAGATTGGTCTCGAGAAATGTATGTAATTTTTTATTATCTTTTTTATTTATTTATTTTTAATAAATAGGGATCGAATAACTGAGGAGCTGAACATATCCACATGCCATCTCCATTCAGTCTCCGCATGTAATGTAAAG
>JANZLD010000237.1:92633866-92646618 GCA_026413575.1 Erythroxylum carthagenense
CTGCCCCTTCAGTCGTCATCTCTCAATGAAAGCACCAAAAATATTGCAATGAAATAGTAACTGAAGATAAAGGAGGTTGGAGAAGAAGAGAATAAGGGTAAAGGAGGGGAAGAAAAACAGAGATGGTTGGGGAATAATTTTCGTTACCCCATGTCCGATCATTTCTCTATTATTTATAGTTGTTTCATTACATAACAGATTTCTACTTTCTATGATAACTGCATATTCTGTTAATCATTACAAATCATTCTTCTGCTCATGTGATACGTACTACTCATGGGACCACAAAATCCTTGAGCCACAACGGTTTCTTGTGAGTGCATGCTGCTCTGTCCAAGGAATCTTCTGCTGAGGTGTCTTGGTAGTGTGTAGTGCATGTAACAAAAATGCAGGACCCTTTGGCAGATGAATAATAGTTGTTTTGTCTTACAGTGAACCATTTGTGCCTGCCTGACCAGTTTTGCCACTTGTCCTGCCATTTTCACCTCTTAATCCAAAGCCCAGAGTCTTTTCCTTTATAATCTCAAGGTGTCTGTCTTCGTCTTTTGTTGATTAGTTCTACAAGAAATCGACTGTACTCTTGGTTTAAGAACGGGTACTAATTTCAGGGAGAGAAGTAGAACATCATTTGCTTCTACTAATAACTCAGATTCATCCTTATAATCTTAGTGATTAATCATACTTCTTAAACATACGTCCTCTTACATTTCTATCCTCAAAAAGTACCTTGCTTTGTATTGGAAGGTTCTATTTATATCCAGATACTTAGAAATGGAAACTTTTTGTGCCACGAATGTGATTGAAAGGCAAACTTGAACAATCTAGGCTGTTCTTTGAAATTTCCTGCTATTTTGCTTCATGGAAAATAGAGAATTGGATTTTGTATTGGGTGGTGCTTAAGGTGAAATGCAGGATAATATTTGTCTAATTTACTGGGTTTTGTGTTTGGTCATGTTCCATGGTATAGAGAAGTTATAAAGCATTCAGGTATATCAAGATAATTGTTCATCTAGTTCTGAGTACCAGAAACATTTCTTGGTGGCCACAAGATGTAGCTTCGATTATATATCCTTGGAACTGCAAATCACTAGTGTTGTCTTTTCAATTCCCCAGAATTTGAGTTTTGTTTTTTTTTTAAAAAATATTATTAGAAGCTCTTGTATGTGCGTAAAGCATGCCAGATTGTTTATATCTGAAGGGTAGTTACTGATGGCTAGTTTTAGTTGTGCGAGTTAAGACACAACAAACAATCATAAACGTCTACCCTTTCCCTGTTCTGATGGTGTACTGGTGATTCTTGAATTGTTTTCTAAAATTTGGTTTTAAGGGGCTAGTGAGGCTGTCTCTTATAGGGTCTTTAATAGCTTAGTAGATGCTATCTCTAAAACAGGTGCAGAAGCTGTATTTTGTAAATTGAGTTCAATGAGGGACTAGTTGCTTTCATATCCTGCTGAACCAATGGTGGAATTTCTTAATGAGGTTTAGATACCTAAACTTCAGATTTAGCTGCCGGAAATCAGCTATTTAGTTACAAGTCACCCAACATAGCAACTTGCGGGAACAAAATCATTCTGCAAAGTTTTTACTGTGATTTGGTGGCACATTAGTTCTGGTACTAACACGTTTCAGGAAATATTTTAACCTGATAGATCAGTAAAATGTTACGAGTGATTAACATTAACTACATTGTAAAAGTACTACTCATAGATAGAATTCTCAAAAAAAGACGGGGATTAGTGGCGACGTTTGCTAAGTGCTAGAACTTATCTAGAAACTTGTGATTAAAGCTCCCAATCCTCCCTGCAAGCAAATTCGTTACTTCTTGAGGAGTCTGACCTTAGAAATATAAGAAGATTCTTTTCACTCATGCTATCTGCTATCCTCCTGGACAGATCATTGTGTCTAGCTTGTGACATGTATCTCCTCTGAATTTATCTGTTTGCACCTATATTGCTCTGTTTTTGCGTCAATATCGTAAACATTAAGATTTTTACATCTCTTGAAAGTGGGTATATTTACTTTGGTGACAGTGTACTTGATTTGCTCAGTTATCTCATTAAACAAAGTATAGGGGGTCTGACAATTTCTCTTAGTAAAGTAGGAGGGAGAATTGCATAAAAATAGCATCTAGTGATAATAATGTGAATACAATAAGCATTTTATGACACTTAGCAATTGTCCAATAATGGAGAAAATAACTACGGCTGCATAGTAGAGATCAATTTATCCTTCTTAGACTTGATCTATTTTAACGAGAAGTCTTTATGCACACATCATTTTGGGTATTGAGTTGCAAGTTCAAGTATTTATATTTTCATTTTCTAGATTCCTATAACAAAAGTGCAATGGTTGGTTATCTGTTATTCTCTTGTGTTTTGCTCAGATTCACTAAACAATTGTGTTTTCAATGTATCTCTGGATATGTTGAATTTCAACTCCACGATACACTAAACTCTGCACTTTTTTTGATCTAAAATCTTAAAACACTCTGTGAGATTCTCTTGCAATAATTCAGATGTAACAAATCTGAAAGTCACTTTTATGATTATTGAGACACTAATAGTGTCTTGAAAATTTACAATGACACGAGAAGCTGAAAGGCTAAGAGTTCTTTTTGGTAAATAAAATCATAGATGGTCTCTGCAATCTAATAACGATGATGTTTAGAATTTTGTGTCATTGGATTATCTGGCATGTTCTTTTCTCAATTTGTAGTTTTGAATTGGGAATTTGTTTCAGTGAAATTCCTACTAAGAGGGTCAAACATTGTCCTTGTTCCATGGATTCCATAAATTTGTTTTCTGCTTCTGTTATAGTTTTGAAACAATTTTATCTAAATACAGTTGTGAATTTTGGGTTTCGTTCTCGATAGTTTTACCACGTGACACTTATCTTATGGCATTTAAGTGTTGTGGGAAGAGGCAATTAGCTACACTGATGACACATGTTGTGATTCCAGCTTCTTAACAAATTTGTTGACATTGGTCTTATTGATGAAGTTTTAGCTGGATTATACTTGAATGAATTTTGGAAAACGGAGTCAATTCGGCTTATTACTTGAACGATTCAGTGCTACTCTATTTTAGTACCATTTTCTATACCATTCTATCCGATATGGCGCATACCAGCCAGTATAATACATGATACAGAATTTTGATTACATTTGATTTTCAGGTATGGGATCTTGGTGGACAAGATAGACTCAGAACATCTTGGGCTACATATTATCGTGGAACTCATGCTGTGATTGCCGTGATAGACAGCACTGATAGAGCGAGGATCTCCATCATGAAAGACGAGCTCTTTAGACTGCTTGGACATGATGATTTACAAGATTCTGTTATTCTCATCTTCGCAAATAAACAAGACCTGAAGGATGCCATGACTCCTGCTGAGATCACGGATACTCTATCTCTTCACAGCATCAAGAATCATGACTGGCACATTCAGGCCTGCTGTGCACTTACTGGTGAAGGTCTTTATGATGGACTTGGTTGGATAGCCCAGCGAGTTACTGGCAAAGCACAGACTTGAAGTCCACTTAAAATGTTACTGAATTTCAAACGACTCGGTGAAACAGAAACCAGTTTTTATGTACCATCTAACTGTACTTTTTTTTGGTAGATTCTGTTATAACATTTGAACTGATATGAAGAAGTCTTCATATGATTGCACAAACAAGTATTTCATTAAGATTTCCAATTCAAGAAAATGTTATCAATGGCTAGTTTATGCACAGCCAAGTATTACATGTCAATGAAAATATGTATAGCTCAAATATTACACGTCAATGACAATATGCATAGCTCGAAAATTTGCCGCATGTCCTGGAATTCGACGCCTCTGCCAATGGAGTGGTAGATTTGTTGTGCCCGAAATCAGCAATCAATATCATAGTATCCAGCATCGGCAACCTTGTGACTCTTGAGGGCCCTCGAACCATCTGTCCCACAACGGATTTAGGGGACCATTTGTTCTGTAAAACAAAAATATGATAAAGTGTCGTGGCAAGGTATAGAAGAAGATTCACAGGAAGGGTTGAGAGATAGGCATACACTGGTAATAGTGGGTCTGGTCTAATCTCCACAGTTGTTAGCATTCTGAGATGCAAAAGGCATAATGAAGTTACAGTTAAAATTTGTCTTCAAATGAACTGAAGAGTCAATAGCATGTTGAGTACGAATAGTAAGCACTTGTGCACTAGTTTACACTTACTCCTTGCATGCAGCTGAGGCCCTTTCCATCCTCTCAAGTTGGTCAATTTCTTCCTGTTTGTGAATTTATCAAAAATCAGAAGTCATTGGCATTTAAGCATCCATCAAATGTACAAGCCATCTAGGGAGGGAAACAGTTAATAGCTTGACGATCTGCTCTTTGTGTAACAGGAAACCGAAAAGGAAAGGAAAAAAGAGAGAAACAACAAAATTAAAGATTTGTGGATATTATAATATTAAAATGTGAAAGACTTGATAAGTTATTGGTCTCTAAATAGCAAGTATTTAATTTTAGCACAAGTTCTAGACCTCAGCAAGTGGACTCAGAATCACTGTCAATACTGACAGTTAGCACCAGTTTTCCTTCAGAAATAAGCAGGCAATTGGAACTTTCTGCTAAAGGAATTGCGAGATAGAACTTGAAATTCAGTGGAGCTTGTGGAAAAGCATCTTCTTAGTTTTTGAAAACTTCTAATTAAACAAGTGCCTAATAGAAGAAGGATTGGCAGCAAAAATGAGGGAAGCATAGTCAGTTAGATCCTATTGAACATACAGGATATGTAATTAACCACTTTCAGATAACAAGAACATTCTTAAGGGAAATGGATTGATCTTTCAACCTGTCATTGAAGGCGACTGTCTAGATTCAAACTACAAACTAGAATTTGCAAAGACAGAAGAATGGGGAAACCTTTGTGAAATCTAGTGGTAGCGTTTCACAACAAATTCATGAGAAGATAAAATAATGCCTACTGAACTAGTCAAACTCCTTGGATCTAGGAAGTATTACAATAGAAATGATATTAAGCACTCAGAGGCTCCGCACAATATATACAAAACATAAATCCTTATCAGATGGGAAACAACAGAAAAACTTAAACTCCTTATCAGATGAGAAAAAAACTCATAATAAAGGCTTCATCTATTAATAATAGTCAAAATATGGGAGTTCTTCTCACTAAATATGCACTGCATTCTAAAGGTTCTATAAGACCTGTACTTCTTTCTGAACTTTTTCAGCTTGTAATCAGAGTAGATTAGGTTGAGACCATATAAGTTTGGTTAAATTATCGCCAAATAGCTTCCTAACATTCCAAACTTCTTTAGAATCAAGGAACAGATGTTAAATATGATAGTAAACCTGTATGAATTTATTGCGGGACCCTCAGATAAAGGAATAAGATAATTGAGATGCATCAGAATATGAGACAGTATTTGCTGATGGAGACCTTGAAACATGCTGCAAGTAGAGCAATGCATAGATATGCAGAAGCAGCCTGTTTATAAACAAGATGAATCTATACCCCACAAACATCTCTTCAGAAGTGAGAAGTCCCGTATTGCCACAGCATATGTTTGCATCAGGTATTACTAAAATTGGCAACGAGGAATTTGTATAGAAATATACTGTATATTAATCAATTTTATGCTTCCAATGTTAACAGCAAGGGCATTCTGATTTATTTGAAGGTTCTGATTCTGAAATAGGATTTAAATCTTGTTGATTAAAAGTTTAATAAAAGTGCAATGAACATCAAATGGTGTTGGCCAACAGGTTGTAGTCTGACCACTGAGTATTAAAAGTCCATTTGCAATCCAACTCTGTCATGCTCCTATCAACTGATTTACCTTCTTTGGAATTTTGACAAGCTACATCGTGAAAATATTTCAGGAAACCAAACTTTTCTACAAAATCTATAATGTCTACTCTCGAGCTTGCATATTATACAGTCTTAAAAAGTCTCCTTCACCTTAACATTCTGTCTCAGAATATTTGAATGGCAATCTTCATGAACCTCAATGACCAGCGAATGCACAGAAAAAGCACAAATCTACCATCACATATCCTGAGCTCCAACAACATTTTAGAACATGACACAACCATGCTAGCCCACAAGCTTCCTAGATAATCTAATCTACATGCAAACAAACATGGCGTCCTCTCGATTTGTACAAAGGATAGCAACAATATAAGCAGGTAAATGCTAGGGAACCAAGAACTTCCATCTAAAGAGCAGGCAGCTGAAAGATTCATAATAGTTGAGTAAGAGGATCAACAGCAATATATACCAGAAATCCTGAAAACTTCCCGAGAGGATGAGATCAGTAAAATTATGTAAACCACTAGCAATATAACACGAAGACAACAAGATACCAGATCTCCACAAACATTTTCTGATTTCCAGCAATCAACTAAACAAGACTGCCTGTCCCACCATTCAAGCAATTTTCCCGTAATAACGATAACAATTGGATTGATGAACGCTCGCTATCCATTTCCTAGATCTACCTAACCCCCAGACGCGGAGACGCCTAAGAACAAGAAGGAGAACTCAACACCGTTGAATAAAACTTAAAAGAAAATTTCTTTGACAGTGAACACTTACATTCAAACATTCAAACTCTCTACTACTTGGCAACAATAACTTAATAGCTCCTTGAAAGTCAAAAACAACCATCAATTTGTACAGAATTCAGAAAAACACACTTCAACTGAACTCCCTTTACTTTCAGGACAACATATTTAAAAGCCAAACTTTTCCTCGTTTCCTCTCTTCCACTTGCAAACTCCTTCAGAGATACCCTTGCTAACACAAAACTTCCTCAGACTAATCCCAAACGATATTAAACCCCCCAAAATCAAACAACAAGAAGTAGGAAAGAAAACGTTTTCCAATTAATCCTCGAAGAAACCCAGAAGAGAAACTCAAAGATAGAACAGAAAAGAGAAACTGAAGAGACAAAAACTGACCTCTAAGAATCTAGCTTCTTGCTCAAGCCGTTTGACCTCTGCTTGTATTCGATGCTTTCCTCTGGTATCAGTAACACCTGCTAAGGAGTGGACACGTTGGGTAATCGGACCCGATGAGTCAGACCTGTCCGATTGCATCTCTTAAAGACACAGTGAAAGGCAAGTCAAAAGAGTGTCCTCAAAAAGCCCTAAGCTTTGGCTCTCCTTCTGACAAAAAACTGGAAGAAACAAAAGTTGTATTTGTATCACATAAAAGACGCCATTAGAAAGAAAAACAAGGATGACCCAGTAATCTTTATGGACCCCATGTACACGAAGTTAACTACTTTCTTCCATCAAAGAACAAAAGAACAGTAGTGATCTGTTCAGTTCAACAAGTCATAAAAGCGAGAGAGAGGGAGAGGGAGAGAGAGGTTGTCGTTTTTCAGGGCTTTCTTACAAGAGAGGTGCGTGAAAGTAGTAGTCTTTTATCTCTCTCATTTTCTGTGTCTTTTTGTCCCTGTATGAATGAATCTCATCAGTTGTGTATTGTGCTCAAACACCTTTCTTTATATTTTATATTTTCTATGAAAAGCTTTGATGCACGCGAAGTGGTTGGTAAGGATATCGACAAAGCTAGCTAATAGAGGCCTGTCAGATGAAAAAACTGAAGATTGTGTTTTATTGAGCAACTTTGTTTTTGGCAGGATAAAAACTAGCGTTGGATTTGATTGATTTTGCAGTTTCTCACCACTGATTTTTTCACTCTGCATGTTTTTGGATTCAAAAGGTGGAACGTTCATTCCAAGCCTCTCCAACATCGCCTGATATTATGTGAAGGAGGTAAATCACGGTTTGATTTTAGTTAATTTTTAAAAAAGACAGTCCAATATTTAGCACGCATAAGGAATTACCATATTAGATGAGCTCCTAAACTACCGCAGCAGGAGTCACTCTGCAGGTTCTGCTTTTTAATGTAGTTGATCTTTGAACGGTCACTACTAGTTCACTCTTTTCAGATGGCTTTTCTGGTAGGTTAATGTGATAAGCAAATTTAAATTTGTTCAAATTTAATTTATTAATTTTTAAATTAATTAAAATAAAATTAGAATAAAAAAGATATAATTAAAACTTTGCAACATATTAGATATACTTACCCTGTTATTTTTTAATAACTTTATCTTTTAAACTTGCATTACTTAATAAAGTTTTGTACCTTTTTCTAAAGTTGTTATTATTTTATTTTAATTATTTATTATTACTTTATTATAAGCTTTTAAAATTATTTTATTACATCTTTTATGTTTATTTGACTTTTGTAAAAATTTTCACGTCAACTTCTGTACGGTATTCAACAAAATGTTGAGGAAGATGATTATTCACTTAAAGTAGTGGGATGCAACTTATCTCTCTTTATTTATTAATTTGCAGATTTTAAAGTCAAACGAGACTCTCTCTTATATGTTTAATTTTAAATTATTTATTTACTTAACAATTTATGAAAAATATATAATTATTTGAGTCATTGGATGTTCGGTTATTTATTCATTAAATCCATCATTTTTAGAGATTTTAATGCCTTAAATATGTTGCTAAACTTTTTCTTCTTTTTTTCGATGAGTTTTTATATCAAATCGAGAATTTTTAAATTTTGTAAAATTCATGCAAGATTTTTTTTAAAGTTCCCAGATGAACTGTTGTATTTATAAATTTTGAGATATTTACTTTTTTTTGAAACGAAAGAACTCACAATCGCTATCCTTTAAATATGTATATAAATTTTGAGATATTTACTTTTTTTTAAAACGAAGGAACTCGCAATCGCTATCCTTTAGATATGTATCAAGTAAACTTCCAGATTAACGCAATAGCATACAAATCACGTTAATTGAGTACTCCGCACTAGACAAACCATGTACAACAGGCGAGATCGAGAAAGCATAAGTAGGGAGATTCAAACACATGATCTTTTGACCTTGTATCTCCCACTCCATTAACTCGACCACCCTTACTCAATCTAAACAAATCTTAGACTAATACACTTTGAAACATGCTTTGCAATTGCATTTGTTTTAATTTGCAATAAAATTATAAAATAATCTCAAAATCAATAATATAACAATGATTTTTCATTCAAATTTTAGAATGAAGAAGATAAAAAAACAGTCATAGTAATTCTCCAATAAAAGTTCATGAAATGTTTTAATTTTTTTATTGCTAGTGATTTTTTAATAATCAATTTCTTTTTTTTGTGTGTTAAAAATTAATTCTTGACTGCTTCTAATTACTTATTGTTCGTAATCATTCTTATTGCATAGGTTCTAATTTATTTACCATTAATTCAAAATTTAAATTTAAATTGATTATCATTCACTTTTAATCTAACTTTAATTTTAATATATTAAAATAATATGCAAAAAAAACAACTTAGAAAAAGTTTGGTTTTGTTTAATTCCACCTAAAATTATGTATTAAAGTCAAAATTTAAGTTTAACTTAATTAATTTCGATTTCAAGCTTAACTTAGATTACAAATACTTAATTTAATCTATTTTATATAAAATTAAATATTTTTAATAAGTTAATCCAATTATATCATGATTAAATTTACGTAGAAATTTTAAATTCAATTCAATAATCAAACTCAAAATGTTTGAGTTTGATTAAAAGAATTGTTTTAACTTTTAAGACAAGTGCGTAAACCTTGTCGTTCGTAGGCTTGGGGGCTACGTTGAACAAGTGCCACCAGCCCCCTTGCAACGTGCACATGTCGCTCTTCACTGTGTCGCTTGTTCAAACCAATGGACAAAACCATCTCTTCTGTTTGTTGTTTGTTCATAGATATGTCAAAAACCAGGTCTCTGTTGCTTTCCACCGTTTTCCCGGAAACCAAAATCCTGCAAAATCATGGTTATTTAGTGAATCAACTCTTGTCAGTCCCATCATTGTCACCTAAAGTGTTTCAGTGCTTGAGGTCACCCGGTAAAACTGCCGATCCGACCCCAGCAAGTCCAGGACCAAACCTCGGACCGGATTTTCCCTGCCCACCGTTGCCTTCACCGCCAGTTCCAGACGTTCCAATGCCAAAGCCCGGCGTGCCTCCACCGCCGGTTGGACCCGTGGCCTGATCGATTGTCAGTAATTCAAAGTTTAGCACTAAAATAGAAAAATCAAAAGGTCAAGTATGTTTAATTTGTTGTTATATAAAATTTAAAAGATCAATTATTAAATTGAAAATTTTAAGGGACTAAAATAATTTTTTTTGAATTATTATTCTTTATGAGTTATTATGATATCATTTATCTTATAAAATCACTTCTTAAATTAGTTAGTGAGTTTGTCTTTTCCGTTAAACAAGAATACCTTGCCAAGTAAAAAAAGACCTTTATTTGTCAATATATATATATATAATATTTGGTATTAGGTCAGATTAGGTTGTAAAGAGAAGTCCAAGTCCAAACTAAAAAGATTTCAAGTTTAATTAAATCTGAATTAATTTGACCTAGGTCAATTTATTTTAGACTAAATCAGATTAAATCAAACTAGTTTTGAATCAATATACCTAATTTGATTTCAATTTAATTAGTCTAAGTATGACCTAATCTTATATATCCAAACTTTGGTTCAACTGAAATTATAGCATCTTTTAGTGTAATTGATTAAAATAATAATATATTAACTACAATGATATTACATTAATAAATTAAATAAAAATTTAAATTTAATTAAATCAAAATTAATATATACACCTCAAATTGAGTCAAGTTTATTCGAATTTATATTATCATCTTTAGTTTTCAGGTTCCACAATTTATTTTATTGGTTTTGAATCAGTTCAACAGTTTTTATAATCGATATTCAAAACAGTATTGAATTTATACCTGAATGCAATTTAGTGCTTCTTTAGATAGGTTTTGGAAAATTAATAAGTAATTTTTTTACTACAAAAACCTTTTTTTTAAGGGTGATTTGTAACTTTTGTTGTTAAATAAAAAACTATTTTTTAATAGATATAACTTTTTTGGCAGTAAAAATACAATATTTTTAAGAAGCTCAAATTTGGAGTTTCTAAAAAAAGTTTCTCAAATAGTTTTTTGGGGTAGATTTTTCAGATCAATTAATGATCATATTTTTAGTCCTTTTTACCCTTATATTTTACATATATTTTTCACAATACACCACAAACCTATCTTCACAATTATCTTGTAAACTCATCTTCTCTAATTTTTTGCAAATCTTCTTGTATTACAATATGCGAGGGAACATATTGCAAATCTTTTTATATTACAATAAAATACATAATTTATTATATATTTAATTATCTACTCAATTTAAAATATTTATTTTGAAATTTATATAATATTATTTAGCTTTTATATGTTTTAATATTTATTTTTGATATTAGTTTTACTTCTTTTATAATCCATATAAAAGATTTGGTTAGATTTATTTTCATTTATGTTTCATACGGTTTAAATAATAATTAATATATTGTGCTTTGTATATTGTTTAATATATTTTAATAATATTTATATGTATTTATTACAAAATAAAATATAGTTAAAATTAAAAGTATCTTTTATTTTTATGTTACCAAATAATTTACTATAAGAAGCTTTTTCAAAAAATTCTTTTTAAAATAACAGCTAAATAATTAATTAACTTCTTAAAAATAATTTTTTCAAAAAAATTTACATAAAAAAACTCTACCAAAAAGAAATCTATATTATATAAGCCCAACCCAGAGGAATTGGATCAATCTAAAAAAAAGTTTTAATTGCTATGCACGTGGACAATGGAGGAAGCCCAACATGTCTATGCAGCATGCATGACTCACAGCTGTCCCTCTTGTGCCTAGTTGCTAATAATTACTCCTTCAGACGAAATGAACATACAGACGGGAACAGATCCTATGCCTAATATTACTATGACTTATTTTATTCATAAAATCTTAATTATTTATTTTGTAGGATTCACGCAGGGTTTACGCGAGATTTATACAAAATTCACATAAATAAACAGCTGAGATTTATTAGACACAATAAAACACTATAATATTAAACAAGAGATCTGAATTCATACATATGTACGTGTCTGCCTATGGCAGTCTTGTTTCAACGTCAGAAATCTATCTCTTTAGGCTAAAATGCGCACAGCTCTATCTTTTATCTCATTTAATCTCACGAAGCAGGCAATGCATATGCCACTCTCTAAGCTTAGTTCAATCTCAATAAAAACATCTCCATCTCCGCTTTCTGTACTACCTCCTAAAACAACCAAGCAGGTTCATCATGGGAGCCTCGTAGCTCAGTTGATGATAGCCACTGCCGAGTCGGAGGTTCCTGGGAAGACCCCACCTGAATTCGCAAGAAAGTCTGACTATGGTCTGCCTTTTATACCTCCAGAGGTACCAGACTTTCCATGTGCTTCGGAGATAGAGACAAATCCGCCGGAGATCGAGACAACGCCTCCTGACATACCAGAGTTCCCCGTCCTTGCAGTGTTTAGCGTTTACGGTTGCATGAACCTTGCTTTTTATGTTGACGAACTTGTACTAAATTGGATTTTACATTTACTTGGAAACCATATGGATGGTAAAGACTAAAGACTAAAAAAAAAAAAAAAGGCATTCTTAAATAAGAGTAACAAATAAAGATCTTTTTGTTATAAAATCGAAACTAAAACGTAAGAATATTTGGGAGAGGAGAATTCTTCTTATGAAAAAATGGTATATCTTACATCAAGTGAACCCTTCTATTTATAGTACATTTTAACCACCTAACACACATGTGACCACCTACTCCATAT
>JANZLD010000237.1:92755833-92780367 GCA_026413575.1 Erythroxylum carthagenense
TGTTCTTCCTTGTTCTTCATAACCGACGCAAGTTCTTCCAACAATTCAATCATTCCAGTCGTACCCAGAGCTTGGATTTATTCCTTATACAAGATCAACGCAAATTCCTCTTCAATCCTTCCGTTGGTGCGTGTTAGTTATTGTGGCTGTGGGTGTCCTATACAGTTGCGTTGACATCTAGATGTGAACTGCATGTTTATGTGTTTTTCGTAGTGTATTCTTTGCTTGACTGATAGCAATTAAAGGTGTTTAGTGTGTGTTTTCTGATTGGGAGATTCATAGTTTTGTATTGATTGTATGGGGGTTGCTCACATTGGATAGTCATCGTTGTGGAGTGACTCGCGGTTGGACTACTTGGTATGTTGCATGTGACTTTTGTCACGGGTTGTTTGGTGATTGTACGACTGTAACTTTGTTTTGCGTTTTGCATAAATCAACCTATAGTGTAGGAACAACTTTCAGATCTCTTTTTTAGGTACTAAACCCATAAAGAAGTTGTTCTGTTTGAATCTCAAGTATATTCAGATTTTGTTATTAATTTTTTTAAATAGTCAAGTCTTTTATTTATTGTCTTTCTGTTAGAACACAAAATTAATTCCTTTACTTTGTATTATTTTTTCTGTACATACTGTACCATTACAATACATGTGTAGGGCTAAGCCACTCTCCCTCTCTGTCATTTAACGAATTCTGTTATTTATAACTAATATATATGAAAAGTGTGAGCACACACTTCTGTGTGACAATCATTCCATTCATTACGTAGTATTTCTAACTTGGTATCAGAGCTTTTCATTATTCAAATAGCTTCCTCTTCAGTAGTGCCTTCCACATCTTCTGCTACTTCTATCTCATCTATCCACAACTCCAAAACATATTATCTGTTTAATTCTTCTTGCCAAACAACCTTTATTAAGGTGGATAAAGGAAACTATCTCATATGGGAATCAATTGCCCTACCACTTATTGAAAGAAACCTCCTTAAGTCACATATCAATGGCTTACCTTTGACACCCTCTCGATACATATTGTTAGAGAATATATAAAACCAATTGAGTTAGTCTCACACAACAGCTTAAGCTATTGTGATGAAATGGTCGCTTAATATAGTATAAGGGCTTAAAACTTGCACAGACCTACTTTACTTTGTGCTTAATTTAATTAGAATAGGTGGGTGGTAGGATTTGAACTCATGACCATTTGGTCATATAGGCTCTGATACTATATTAAGGGACCATTTCATCATAATAGCTTAAGTTATTCTGTGAGGCCAACTCAATTGGTTATATATATTCTCTAACACATATCTGAAGGAGCAGAAATGACTCCAAATCCACTATTCGAAGAATAGTATGTTGTAGACCAACTTTTAGTTGGCTGGTTACGCAATACAATGACCCAAGAAATTGGAACTCAACTATTACACTGCTATACAGCTCGTGATCTTTGGGATGGTACTCGTGATCTCACATGTGCATCAATGAAATCACGTGTTATGGTACTCAAGTTGGAGCTTCATCAAACACGTAAAAATTCAATGAAGATGGATGAGTATATCAGTGAAATGAAAAGTGTCGTTGATCAGCTCGTACTGGTTGGAGCTCCTGTTGCAACAGAAGATCTTATTCTCTATACATTAAACGGTCTTAAGTTATATTATAATGCTATTGTAGTAAAGTTGGTTTATCAACCTAACCTTACCTGGATTGAAGCACAATCTGCTCTCCTTGCCTTTGAGAGTCGCTTGGAGCAACTCAACCATTTCTCGACTCTATCTGTTCAACCCATAACGAATGTTGCTTAACGTGATGACATTAATAACCAAACCTCAAATAATACCATCAAGCAAGGTTCCTGGAGAAGATCACGTGGTGGTTCTCGAGGATGTCGAGACCGAGGAAACCGAGGAGGCTTCAACAATGGAAACCGACCATATTGTCACCTGTGTGGGAAACTATGACATATGGTAGCAAACTGCTACCATTGTTTTGACAGAAATTTTCAACCTCCATTTAACTTTGATCGTGGTTTTGGAAACGACTCTGCTCCACAAGGTTTCTATGTCAGAAGGATACTATGCTCATCCATAAATAATCTCCGATCCATCATGGTACATGGACAGTGGAGCAAACTATCATATGACTCCATACGCTGATCAAATGAAGAATGTCAATCATATAGGTAAGACTCATCTCTATACTTACACTAGATAACCAGCTTGTGTAGTTGGAATAAGTTCTATATCTGTATCTGTATGTAACTCTCAACTCCACTTAAAGATGTACTATTAGTCCCTTCTGTAACTAAAAATCTTATAAGTATTAATAAACTTACTAAGGACAATCCAGTAGATGTTCATTTTACTAATGACAGTTGTGTTGTGAAGAACAAGAAGAAAGGTCGTCCTCAGGTGCGCGGGATAGCAAACCAAGGAATGTATCAGATGTTTGAACATGCTCTGGAAGTTCAAAGCAACATGGCGTCACTTACATAGAAAGAGAAAGAATTCTTAAAATGGCACTAAAAGCTAGGACATCCCAATGATAGAGTTTTAAAGCAAATATTGAATAAATGCAATGTGAACATTCACCATCTGAATTTTATTTGTGAAGGATGTCAATATGGCAAATAAAAAAAGTTACCATTTTTCAAATCTGTGTCTCATGCTTCTTTTCCTTTGGAGTTAGTTCATATGAATCTTTGGGGACCATCACCAGTTTAATTAGTAAGTGGCCATCGTTTTTATATTAATTTTGTCGATGATTATAGTAGATATTTTTTTTTTGGGTCAGAGATTATAGTAGATATACCTTGCTATATCTTCTGAAACACAAAGGTGAAGCTGTGAATGCGTTTAACTTATTTCGGGTACAAATTGAAAACTACTTTAACACAAAAATAAAAACAATACAATGTGATAATGGAACTGAATACAGACCCTTTGTGAGTATTATACAAGCAACAGGACACCTGCCTTTATAATTATGCACATGATGGGAGAGTAAAACGTAAACATCAACATGTTGTTGAGATAGGTTTAACATTACTAGCTCAAGCACAATTACCCACATACTGGGTAGATGCTTTTCAAATGGCTGTTTATCTCATCAACCAGTTACCAACACCTACGCGTAAAGGATTAACTCCTCTGTTTCAACTCTACGGTAGAGAACCTGATTATAAAACCTTACAACCTTTTGGATGTGCATGTTATACTTGTCTAAAACCATACAGTGAGCATAAGTTCCAATTCCACATTCAGAAGTGCATTTATCTTGGACCTGCTCCTCAACACAAGGGATCCAAGTGTCGCAGCTCCTCAGGAAAAATATACATCTTATGACATGTTGTGTTCGATGCTTCACTTTTTCCATGCACTACAGGATTTCTAAATCGACGAGTGCCATCTATTGAGAATGAATACACTATCCCTTTGATAATTACTCCAAATAGAGAAAACACCCATGATCTCGAGAACAACAACATTGCAGAATCTCTAAACAACAACAATGAACAAGTTGGCTCAATGAATAATTCTCTAACAGCTATAATCTCCTCAAATGAGCCTCATTTATCTAATCACGGGTCTTCCTCAACAGATGGATTGAGCTTGAGTGGGCAAAGCAGAAATGAACCTAAAACAAGACCAACTAAACAAACACACATCCAATGATTACATGAGCAAAGGATGGTATATACAAACCCAAACATCCATTTGTTAGGTTACTTCACTCAAAAAAATCTGTCCATTTAGCCATCTCACAGAACCTCGAAATGTCACAAATGCCCTAGCCTCATTACATTGGAAACAAGCCATGACTGATGAATTCACTACCCTTCAACGAAACAAGACATGGATCCTTGTTCCTTACATCAATATACAGAATCTGGTTGACTGTAAATGGGTTTTTAAAAATAAACTTAAACCATACGGCTCCATTCTCAAGCACAAAGACAGGCCTGTCTCAAAATGATTTCAGCAGGCACCAGGAATTGATTACCGAGAAACATTCAGCCTGTAGTAAAACCAACAACAATCCGAATTGATCTCACCATTACTGTCACCTACGATTGGAAAATTCGACAATTAGACGTTAATAATGCGTTCTTCAATGGTTTTCTTCTAGAAAAGGTTTACATGCGCCAACCCGAAGGCTTCTGTGATAGTCGACGTCCAAATCATATGTGCAAACTGATAAAAGCGACTTATAGATTCAAGCAAGCACCTCGTGCTTAGTTCGATTGCCTACGCCTGAAATTATTGAGCTAGGGATTTCAGAATGCCAAAAGTAATTTTTCACTTTTTTTCCTACGAATGACGAAGCTCATAATTTTTGTTTTCATATACGTCAATGATATACTAATCACCAGTAATGATCCCAGCCTAAAGTCTCTAGTTCTGAATCTGAACAATTTATTTTACCTAAAAGATCTTGGTCTCGTATACTATTTCCTTATGATAGAAATCTACAAAGACAATGTGGGCATTCATGTGAGTCAAGCTAAGTATACCTTTGATATCTTGAAAAAATTTAACATGATGAACTGCACACCAATACCAACTCCAATGGTCATTGGACGTCAATTTACAAAAAATGATAGAACACCTATGCAAGATCCATCTCTCTACCGTCAAGCTATTAGATCTCATAAGTATCTCACCACCGTCAGGCTTAATATAGCTTACTCAGTGAATAAACTTAGTTTCTATCTCAACCTACTGACACTCACTTTCAAGGAGTAAAACGTATTATTAGATATCTTAAAGGTATTTGTCATCTGGGTCTACATATCAAGGCATTCAAATCTCTTCCGATGACTGCATTTACTGATGCAGATTGGGGTGTCAATGATAGAAAATCCACGATTGGTGTTTGTGTATATCTTGGAAATACATTAGTTTCTTGGAGCTCTCGTAAACAAAGAGTTGTTTTTCGCTCAAGCACGGAGTCTGAATATTGAGCTCTAGCAGATGATGCAGCTAAGGTTAAGTGGATATGTTCATTACTGTCTAAACTTGGATTATTTTTACAATAGCCGTCTATGGTATGATGTGACAATCTAAGTGCTCGTACTCTTGCCTTCAATCCAGTTCAGCATGCACATAGTAAACATATAGAAATTGACATCCATTTTATTCGTAATCACATACTTTTAGGTTTCATCAACGTTCACTATATACCTTCATCTCATCAAGTAGTATATTGCTTCACTGAGGCGCTAACTCATTCTCTGTTCATTCTCTGCTCTCGTATGAGAAGGAATGTTAAAATACAGAATTAATTTTTTTACTTTGTATTATTCTTTCTGTACATATTGTACCATTACAATACATGTGTAGTGCTAAGCCACTCTCCCTTTTTGTCATGTAACAAGTTCTGTTATTCACAACTAATATATATGAAAAGTGTGAGCACACACTTCTGTGTGCCTATTATTCTATTCATTATGTAGTCTTTCTAACTCTTTCAATTAATAGATTGTCGAGATAAATTTTCTGGGGAGGTTAACATGCGGTTGTATTATCAAGTGTGAAAATCTTTAACAAAAAGTGAGGTTGAGAGATAATGTCAAGGGTTGAATGATGTTGACTCAAAAAAATCTTACGTAAATTTATTGTATTTCGGTGAAAGTGATTAGCTTATGTGAGAGTCTACAACGTAGATAAAATTTGTCGAACTGTGATAACAAATTTTGGTATTAATTTATTTTTTATTCTTTTAATTATTCTAATTTTTTTTGTATTTGTGAGAGACGAAATGGAAAGTTCGGAAACAATCCTTTCTTCAATTTTTCAGATACTCTGATTTTTCTCAGAATTTTCAGAGAATTTATGTCGGCAAATGGGAAAAACGGTTTTGTTTTGATTTTTCCCGGAAATTTCTGTTATGTAATGGATAGCTGCATATCCACGTCTTACTGGCAAATGAGGAATTGACTTTTATCAATCTGAACGCAAGCGAGAAAGAGAGGTAGTAGATTTCCACGCCCCAAAATTGACTTCAAGTCAATGCAGAGACCCTCTAAATAATCCAACATTTTCTCCTCGTCTTTCTCTTCCATGTCCATGTAGAGCTAAGAGGTAAAGTCACTTTATTGCCGTTTCATTTGCGTTTTCTTTGTCTACTTCGTATCTATTGTTGTTTGCTCCGGGGAAGCTTTGTACTGCATGTCTTGAGAAACAGCAAGCTAATAATTTCTTCTGGCTTCTGTTTCAATTAATTCATTTTCTCAGTTTTTTGAGGTGTGAACAGTAAATAACGTGAATTTTACATGCTTAACCCAACCCAATTCTTGATAATAACATACACATCATTCCTTTTTTTTTTTTTTTTGTTCCTTTCGTGGTAAGTTATTGTGATTGTTGATCCTGGATACGCTGGAATTTATGTAGTTGCTTTTTCACTATCATTTGATTTCCTTTAATTGGTCTTCTTGTTAGGTCAAACTGTTAAGGCGAAGTTGGTCCAGTGATCAGGTTGATTGGATGCGGCCTTCCTCGAATTCATTGGAAAGCTGTTTATATCTAAAACTTTATAGGATATTATCAGCTACGAAGAAAAGGAGTGTTATGGTGCTGGCAAAGAGCACAGTGAATCAAGAGATTTGATATACGTATTGTCAATCACTGTGTTGAGGATTCATCATTCATCACGGTGAAATTCAAAGGCAATGGAGATGATTCCCATGGGACCTGTTTTGGCTGTGCTAATAAAACAGGTCCTTAAGACAGCTGAGGCTGCAAAGGATGTTCTCATTGAAAAGGAAAGTTTCAAAGTGCTATCCAAGCACCTATTTGACATTGAACCAATGCTGAAGGAACTGCAGCTTAAAAAACTGAACGATTCTCAAGCTACTAGGCATGCACTTCAAACTCTCGAAGCAGATGTCAAAAGGGCAAACAGTTTGGTTGAGAAGTATAAAGATCGAGCCCGTTTCTACTTACTTGTAAAGTGCAGACACATTGTGAGCGAGGTACAAGAAGTGACAAGGGATATTGGGAGGTCTTTGGCTGAAATTTCTCTTGCAAATGCAGATGTCCTTTCAGGTATGTCAAGCCAAGTGAATAAGCTACACAATGAAATGCAAAGTGTGGAATTTGAAGCCTCAAGTTCCCACTTCCAAATTGTTGACAAGCTGCACCAGGGTATTCGAGATCAGAAACTAGACCAGGAGTTTGCAAACCTTATGCTGGAAGAAATAGCTACAGCAGTGGGGGTACCAGTTGAACATTCACAAATAAGCAAAGAGCTAGAGAATTTTAGAAATGAAAAAGAGGAAGCAGCCAAACGGAAAGAAAGAGCTGAAGTTTTTTTCTTGGAGCAGGTTATTGAGTTGCTTTCTAGAGCTGACGCTGCCCGAGATTTTATAGAAGTCAAGAACCAGTATTTTCAAAGGCTTCAAGCTATGGAGAGATATGATCCTAGGGAAGAACACATTGCTCCATTTACTCCTTTCCTTTGTGCGATAAAGAGGACTGTGATGATTGATCCTGTTAGCCTTTGCACTGGTACTACATGTGAGAGAGCTGCAATTGAAGAGTGGTTTGACCATGGTAAGATGACCGACCCAGAAACAGGTGAAATTCTCAAAGATACAACTTTAAGGTCTAATCTTCCTCTTCGACAATCCATAGAGGAATGGAGAGAACTAAATTATTGCCTAAGGATCAGAGCATGTAAAGAAAAGTTGCGCTCAGGTTCTGATGCATCTGTGGAAGAAGCGTTAAGCCAAATGCAAGATCTAATGACAGAGAATTCCATAAACAAAGACTGGATTTGTATAGCAGAACTTACTGATATTGCCATAACCATCCTTGGAAGCTCCAGTAACATAGATCTCAAGAGGAAGATCTTAGTTACACTCAAATATACCGTGAAGGGGCATGCAAGAAATAAGGTAACCTATCTTTTCTGGTAATTTGGGGCACACACACTGGTTCTGCTAACAAGCAACGCTTTAGACATCCTTCTTTTTTACTATCCTTAATTTCAAAAATCATCTGCCATTGATAACTTTGAACTTTAGTATTTGACACTTGCAAAACTTCTGTGGTAATTCTGAAACTGTTATGTTAAAAGTTGTTGAAATAATCATAGGTAGAATATGAATAATCTCTAATTATCTTTGTTTTCAAACACAAAACCTGGTTGTTAATAATGCTCTCTCTATAACTAACCTTTTCCATTTTATCCTTGAAAACTGTTATCTAGCTCATGCCACATATTTGGCATCTCTATTTAGTGAAGCATCTGGAAATTGTTGCCTTCATGATAAACATTTGGCATCTCTATTTAGTGAAGCATCTGGAAATTGTTGCCCTCATGATAAATATTTGGCATCTCTAGTGGGCGAGAAATCTGGGAATCATACTGACATAACCAGATTTTATTGGGGGTGAAGTGCTGTCCTACTCCTGGAGCCAATTTTTGGTTTGTTCTTAGCATAACATCTAATTCATTTTGAAACATTATTTTTAGTTTTTATTTGAGAAGAAATAAAAATGTAAAGTAGTAGTCTTATTGACTTGAGAGATTGGAGTTCTAACTGTGAATCATGTTTTATAGGAAAAGGTTATTGAATATGGGGTTTTGGATGACATTATTCCCTGTTTAGCACATGATTCAAACATTGCAAAGGATGCGGTAGAGTTGCTTCATGAGTTACTGCAGGACAGGTGTACTTGGAATGTGTCTGCCTGCCGGGAACTCTCAACACTATGTGGTGCAGTTGGTTGCCTTGTCGCCCTTTTGAGTGGGCCAGTGAGAGAGTCAGCTACCTATGCAGAGACAATATTGAAACAACTTTTTGAAGTTGATGAGGAGAGCATTTCTCAAGCTGCAAAGTCGGGCTGGTATAAACCACTTATTGACAGGCTTGTACAAGGTTAGAAGTTTTTTCCTTCTTTCAGTGTGATTTTAGTCAATTCGATGAATTTAAATATCTGGCCAAAATTAAAGGCTGTCCAGTTAATATTGTTATTTAGTTAGACCTGTCTTCAATTACCAATGATTATACTTTATGTTTCTTTGTTGTTTCAAGTCGTATGCATGTGATGTGCAATGTGGTGCTAATTATGATATTATTGAGAAATTGCAATAATATTGCATCAAATGCATTGCATCTTCAGAAACATGTGACATGTAATGATGATAAAGATTGAATTCTTCTTCTTGGGATGCATGTCTCAGTTAATTTTCAGATAGCTGACTCTATGATTTTGCAGCTTAAAGTGCTCCGTCAATTTTAGTTTCTGTCTCGCTATTTTTACTTGCTGCTGTAGCTTATAATCGACTCATTATCCTGAGACCAGGACACAGAATAACACTGCTTTGATTAATGTGAAAATTTACAGGGCCAGTTTCTTCAAGAGTTTCAATGGTAAGAGCTCTAGTAAATATGGAATTGGTTGATTCAGATTTGAAACTACTTGGAGAAGAAGGAATTGTCCCGCCTTTGCTTGAAATGTTGGCTTCAGGAAATATGGAATCAAAAGAGTTGGCTCTGTCTGCTCTGATTCAACTCTCTAGCTGTCGTGCAAATAAAGAGCTAATTGCCTCTGCTGATGGGCTTCCTCTCATTCTAAAGATGATATTCTCTACGCGTTTGTGCGCAATTGTTCTTGGAAAATGTTGTCAAGTTTTAGAAAAGCTTTCTTCAAATGATGATGGGACTAAATTCTTCGTTGATGGAAATGGGACTCAGCTTGAGTTGGAACCAATCATCAACAGTTTATTAGCTATGAAACTTCACAATGTCCAGAGGCCTGCTTTACGTGCATTTCTTGGTATATGTAAATCTGATCCAGTGTTTGTTAAGACTGCAGTGCTTAACACCAATGGATTGACTTTAATACTTCCTCTTCTTGATGAGACTGACTCAGAAATTCGTGAAATTGCTCTAAATCTTCTCTTTCTGTTTTCCTATGATGAACCACTAGGAGTTGTTGAGTACCTTCTTAAGCCAAAAAGGCTCGAGGCACTTGTGGGATTTCTTGAGAATGACAATAACAATAATGATGTACAGACGGCTGCTGCAGGGTTACTAGCCAATCTTCCAAAATCTGAAGCATCAATCACTACGAAGCTAATTGAGTTAGATGGACTGAATGCTCTTGTAAATATTGTAAGAACAGGAACCATGAACGCCATAGAAAATGCTCTGAGTGCACTGTTCAGGTTCATGGATCCAGTGAATCTTGAGGTGCAACGGAAGGTGGTGGACTTGGGAACTTATGACTTGCTCGTAAACTTACTCAAAACTGGATCAGTATTGGCAAAGGCAAGAGCAGCAGCACTTCTTGGCGAACTTTCCAAAAGCAGTCCAAAGCTTGTTGTCATGAACAATACAATGGGTTGCTTGTGCTTTCGACCAAAACATCCTCATCAATGTGCTGCCCATGGAGGTATCTGCAGTGTAGAAACTACATTTTGCCTGGTTCAGGCAAATGCTTTGCCTAACTTGATAGAACTCTTACAGGGAAGGATTCAAATGGTTGCTCATGAAGCAATTCACACACTGTCCACGTTGGTTCAGGAAAGTTGTCCTAACAGAGGTGCCAGTGCTTTGCACGAAGCTAATGCCATAAAGCCTGTGTTGGATGTTTTGAGGTGGGGGTCAGATTCTTTAATAAAAGAAACTCTGGAACTTTTGGAGAAAGTCTTCCAGTCGAGGGAAATGGTGGATATATATGGCTCAGCAAGTAGGTTACTTCTCATTGGTCTAACTGGCGGGCAAATTCACAGGGATGGTCATCTTGGTAGGAAGGCTGCAGCAGTCTTATCACTCCTTGAACACCCTTCAAGATCATCAACATCTCTTCTGTCAGGATTATTTGGATCATAAATCGAGAAACAGACAGGCAACTAAGCTTACTTCCTATATCTTTAGCTCATGAATTCATCATTTGCCACTACCCTCAGACTCAGTTATCTATTCATCCCTTCTACTAGCTTTTGGTAACCTTTTCTACATCATACTGGAATTGTTATGCTACACACGAAAGTCCTACAATTCCTGAGAATGGCATTGAAAAGGACCTTCCATATGTACCAAACAATTCGTATACTTAAATGAGTTTATGAGGGCCTGTACATTTTTGGTAGTTCAATACAGCAGTAGATTTCATCCTTCTGGTTTGTAATGAGGCACTGCCATCTCATTACTCTCCTCAGTGGCAATTGAGAACATAGGTGGGAACTTGAATTCCTTTTTTTTTCTGCTTTGGGTTTATTCTTTATACTGAAATGTTAAATAATTATTTCATGTATTAACCTTAAGAATTCTATACACGCAAAAGCCTTGCCAATCATGTTGGATACATCATATTTAAGAAGCTGGATATACAAAATTACAAGTTAAACTTGTTATATTTTGTATTGTATTTTGCAAAAGCGCTCAATCTCATGGATCTAATACATATTATTAATAAATCCTATCAATTGAATAAACTCTTTGAAAAATCTGAAAATTTTAAAGCATACAAATAATAAGATTTATTCATTGATAAGGAAAAAAAAAGAGAACAACAATTGAAATTTAATGATAAAATAGAATGATGATTGAATTAATGATAAAATAGAGTCCTTGATTTTAAACAGTGATTTAATTAATATAAAAGAATTTTTTATTATCCCCCTTATCTGATGGCTAATTAATATGGTTATTGGCATTTTAACCATAGGGTACGAGTGAGTTGGTAAAGGGTTCTCTTGACTTAAATGAGGTCGTGGGTTCGAACCCTCCTCTCATGTATGCAGCTGTTTAAAATTTGGGGTCAGAATTTTACCTCCCGTAAAGGATCTACCTGGTTCGAGCGGGGATTAATCTGGGTGTGGATGACTTAAAGATGTCTTTCTATAATTGGGGCCCTCTTAGGATACCTCATGGGCAACAAAAAAACTTATTGGTATTTTTACTCGAATTCGACTTTGTTTAAAATTAATGAGTAAAGATTAAATTGATAGAAATTTAAGTTGAAAACTTACAACAGAAAAATAGAAGTGAAATTAAATAGAACTTAACAATCAATTTCGAGAGGCATTTAAGGAAAATAATAAAAAGTCACTTGACACATGCTTTGCTTAAACACACAGCCAAACATAATTTGCTAATGAAAGCAAAGAACATGGCTCTTCTACATGTGTTTCCAAAACCTTTCTCTCTTTCTTGTAAGTTGTAACCCTAATTTACTGATAAGAAAGGAAATAAAAAGGATCCAAATCCAAGGTTGGCCAAGTTGTGCAACAAACTTGGACTTCTTTAGGAAGAGTTGTCCATTAAATCTGAGCTACATTCAAAACTTTTAAGTGTTTGAATCAGAAATTATTTCCCATTCAGCAAGTAAGCAAAGTTGAAGTCGTTCGGTAATAAAAAGGAGTAGGACACGTTTGGTGGATTCCAGCGAGTATGATTAATAAGACTCAAGTTTTGATAAGAAAATAGAAGTCAAAGATATTTTTTATTTTATATTTATTTTAAATTATTATGTAATATTATAAAAATTGTTAATAATTTGTGTTAAAATTTAATATAATTCACTTTTATAACCGGACTCGAATTCAAATCTGATCGAACTTAAACCACCCTAACTTTAATCAATTTAAGGTTAATTCAAATTAAATATAATGTCATTATTTTAAAAAAATTGAATGCAAGCCTTGTTATTCTTAAGAATATGTAATAGAGTGATTTTTTGTCTTTTACAAATTATTTTTTTAAAATTACTTATGTAATGATAATAATGAACATAATAAAAAATGAGTATTTGTTATTTATATTAATTTTAATCTTTATATTTTCAAATTAACAATAATAAAATTAAATTCGTTAAAATGAGTTTTACATGAAATATTGTTTGAGAATTTAAAATTTTCATTAATAAATATTGGAGATTACATGAAATGAGGCTTAGCTCCCAAGTGAGTTAAACCCACTTGAGTCATTGAATTTTCCTAAGCATACGGTGACGTTCAGCACTAAAACACAATGGGCTACGTCGTTTTACCATTTGGGTATAACCAGAAGCGGATCTACAATGGGGGCAAGCAGGGGCTCTTGCCCCCGCTGCCTCCAATAATTTCTTTATAAAAAAATATTTTTTTAAATTTTGTCCTCATAAAAAAAAATAAAATTTTATTCGTATTAAAATTTTATTTTTATTAAAAATAAAATTTTATTTTTAATAAAATTTTGCTTCCACTTAAAAAAATTTCTAAATTCTCCCTGGGTGTGACGACTTGGGGCTTTCTCGAGTCTTCTATCCCCTTATCGATTAGGGTAGAAAAGAACTAACTCTCTAACGGCGATGCAAACATTGATTCCATGGAGTTTCTCACGCTCGATTCTTCAAACGGGTAAATCAACTTAGGTATCTTTCTCAACTACAAAAACTTTTACGATTAGGGTACGACTTTTTGTGTTTCAACTTTCCAAACCTTACGCTATCGGAGGAAGAGGAAGCTCTTTGGGGCTCAGCTTTTTTGGGACTAATTGATGAGGGAGATCTCGGCTCAAGTAGGTATATTCAGTTCAATTTTTGGTTCAATCTTGATGTCCATTTTCGAATCCTTTCTCGGATCTTCTCATAGAATCTCTATTGGGAATGTTTTTACCGTTCACATGTTGGAGTGTTATGTTTTTTTAATCATTTTACTACAAACTACAAAGGGCTATTAGACTTGAATTTCTAATAAAAGATGGCGTTGTCTTTTTATTAACAGCCTCTTTAACATTTTCTTTTTTTTTACAGAGGAAAAAATCTAAAAAAATGCTCGACCCAAATCATCCCCTATCATAGAGTTTGATGGTAAAACACTCCCTTCATATCTTGGTGGAGTAAATCCCTAACAATCATCGGAAGCTCCTGAAGATATTGTAGACCTGGACTCGATAAAGAGGCTAAAGTGGCTAGGCTATCGGTATATTGGTTCCCTTCTCAATGGATATGCTCTATTTGACCTCCCATGAGCAATGAATCAATCCTCGAATACTTGTCACTAAAGAATAAATGTTAGACATAACGCTATTGGAAGAGGAAAGAATGTTAATAACCTCTAACGAGTCCACTTCAACTATTACACATCAATAGCCACAATTCCACGCCAGTGTGAGGCTTGAATAAACCTCCCATAATTCTACCTCCAGAAGCACGCCCACTTTAATATTTTAGATAAATTCGCCACACTAGTAGCTTTGGTATGTTCGCAGTAGTCCTCCAGCTGTAGCAATATTGGAGCCTGTTTTACTACGACATCCGTATTTAGTTTGACCCACCTCTCAATAGGTTTGTACCATCCCACCAGAATATCCAACAGCATACCCTGCGTCTAAAAAACACAGTTTTCCACCGCTTTGGCCCGGATGATCCAATCAATATAATCCATGACGATTCTAGTTCCTTCTATCGGCCAAACAAAGTCAGCCTCAAAAATACTATTGCTATGCCATTTCCATAAGAACCAACAAGTGACTCCAAAAATAAGAGCCCACGCTACCTGTTTAAATTGAACGTGGTGTCTAAGGTTTCTAAAAACCCACGTCTCTCGTCTTGTTAGAAAAATTCCCTATCTATTATTTCAAAAGGGATTTTTTGCCAAAAGGATGTTACTCTACGGCAATCTCATTGAGCGTGGGTAATTAACTCTTCCTGTCCATAGTAGTGACAACCGCTATCCATTGTTAAATGACACGTCACCCGCTGCTAATTGGTTAGCAATTTCTTCTTAGCCAAGAGCTAAAGGAAATACCTAATCTGTTGTGGTCCTGTCCATTTTCAAATAACCTCCCAAGACCTACTATAATCGATTGTATTGTTTTGTCCGATAAGATCATAAGCAGTCGTCACTGTGAATTTCTTATGGTTTGTGTGACCATTTTCTTAGAAAAGTATAATTGGATAGCATAAACTAGCAATTGCTTCCAAATCTTTTTTTATTTTTAATAACACTTTTTACAACCCATTTTATATTAAATAACTTTATCTTAATTTACAACACCAAGTAATAACAACTCACTCAAAGTTCGGCTCATTATAAGGTCTATGAAGGTAACATTCATTAGGAATCTTGATGATATGCGAGATTTGGAGGATCTAGTAGTACATAATCTTACCCCGAATAAATACATAAAAAATAAACAAAAAATATAAATAATAAAATCATTATTACAATAAATATAAAGCAAGGTTAAAATAAGAAAAAATATAAAATAGGTAACTACACAAATAAAGAAAGAGATAAACAAATAAATAACTAAATTAAACAAGTTAATATAAGAATATATTTAAGCTACATAAGACAATATTTAGTTTACAAGACACAAGCCTCCGTGTCCTCAAGGAAAATATTTAAAAGATTCATAAAAAAAGAAAAGGATCTCTGTGCTTAAGATCTTTCGTCATTACTCTAGCACTCCAAAGTTTTATATATTAATAATCATATCTTTGATAAGTTTCAGTAAAATTATATTATTTTTTATCACTTCCTTTCAATTTTTCTTAAACCTTTTTTTCTTACAGTTTTTAATTAAAATTTTATTCACATCTTTTTATTAGAGATTAGAATTTCTCTTCTTAACATATTTGAACTATCTAATTTTTGTCTCTTTTAAATTTTTATTAATATTAGTCACTTTCACTTTTGTTTCTTACCATTAAAATTTATCTTTTCTTTTAGTAACTGGAAATGTTGTTGAACTACAAATAGGTAATCACAGAAAAAAAAAATCTTCCCCGGACAAAGTATATTACAGGAGTTTCACATTTTACACATGATGTTGTCCTTGTAACTACTTTATGGGTAGCAGCGGAAACCCTTATTCAACACAGGTCATAATTCCGACAGTCAGAAATCAACATAAGTTAGCAGAAGACGACTTCTCTCCTTATTGTTGATTCAAAGTCGCATGTTCACACTTATGATCAAATTCATCACATCAGTTAGTTTCAGACAGCTTTTTCATTAATCTTCATTGTTCGACGTTTAACATTCTTACCTAATCCATTACAGAATTTAATGAGCTGTAATTAAGATTTTAAAGTTCTGACATATTTTTACTATTAACTAATCACATTTTATAAATATTTTGAATAAATTATAATTAGTAAGAATAATATTTTTAATTTTCTTATAATTCTCCTTCTATCTCTCTCTCTTTTTACATTTTTATTCGAATGTAAGTAAGAACTCTCCTTCTCAATAAAAACACTACCAAAAGCTTCTGTAATGTCTGCATTTAGAGGCCTTTTCATGAAACAGTGGTTTGAATTCATTGAACATTGTGGGGATAAAATCAACATAAATGACCATAAGCCGCTGAGCGTTAAAGGTTGCGTCATGTGGCAACTAAAAACAACGAGATTCGGTTGGGTTGCTTGGTACAATGATTTTATGAGCTTTCAATTGTAACAGTTAAGGAACCATATGAAAGCCACCGTATGTGACTTGAAACAATGGTTTACTTAAAACAAGGCTTCTCTAATCCAAGTTTGACATACCTTTGTTTCACTTCGTATGATTTGTTTTATCTGCCTTAGTTGCTTTGCGTGTTCTACCAAAACCTTTGTGTCTCCCCAACAACACACCCCAAAATCTTCCAAATCCTTAAAACACCCATGTTTTTGGTGGATAATGGTGTTAAAAGGTATTGCATCGTTTCCATCAATTTTGATGTAGATTGACATCTAAGTCTTTTCTATGAGAAATTACTTCTAATTTAATTAAAAAATAGTTTAAACTCTAATAATAAAATAGATTTATTGATGATTGTTTAGTCTGGTTAGTCATCTTCTTGTTCAAAAGAAGAAACTTTATAATCAGTGAATTCAGGGGTACTTGGTTGATGGGTTTAGGAAGAGGTTAATAGGTATGCTACTCACCCTCAAAAGTTAGCTCAAAAAAAGGAGGTTTGCACACTATTATAAATTGTTGAATGCTCTCATAGTTGTCCGATGTGAGATCCCTGACACTCTCTCCTCAATCGAGAAAAGGACTGGATATATTGGATAAAGGGATATAACCGGTATCGCCCCAAACCATCGAGACAAACTGACTTTAATATCATGTTAGAAGGCCTAACTCATCCCCAAAAGCTAGCTCAAAAGGAGGAGATTTGCACACTATTATAAATTATTGAATGCTTTCATAGTTGTTCGATGTGGGATTCCTGACAGGGTAAGAAATAAAAAGTGAATGGTTGGTTGTTGATTATTCTTACAAGGTAATATTTTGATATCTCACTTTTGGAGAATTTTCTATAGAACCATTTAGTAGAGGAATGAAATTTATTCCTTAATAATGACTCTTTTTAAACTATGCTAAAAAAAACATATTTATAAATATTTCGTAAAGAAATATTTTACCATTTGAAATACCAATAAAAAACTCTCAATCTCCTTTTTTCATCAAAACAAAAGGGCAAACATCTTATGTGTTCTAATACGAAATAATGCCTGTTTTTAGGAATGTTCAGTTTCAATAAAAAATATATATTGAAATTATGTAAACAATAATGTTTAAACCACAAGACAATAAATCATCGAAATGGACACGACACGATTTTGACCCCTTTGATATTTAAAAATAGAGTAAATGCTAAGGTAGCGGTACCGAACCAAACTTTATATATTAAAATAAAAGATTATATTTATTACATTTCGTGTGTGTTTGATTTCTTGTCCAACATTTCTAACTCGGGGATGGGCCCAAATGAAAATCCTAGGCCCATACTCAAGCCGAACCTTCAAAGAATTCCCCTAAAAGCCACACGCGGCCAACTGAAAGTGAAAGAACGGACATGAAGCGTAAATGCAAGACTTTGGTTGGGTGGGTATAGTTTGGTTGGAAGTTTGGGGCAATAAAAGAGAAAGAGATTGGATTGAGTCGTCTTCGTCTTTGCCTTCAAAATGGGACAAGACAACCCAAGTTTCAAGAAACAAATTAAATATATATATGTATATATTTTTAGGTATGGAAGGCAATATCTTCTTTTTATTGCAAAATTTCTTTTTTCTAACCGTTAACAGCTAACGAGACTCTGATAGCCATTGTTCACATTTGTGGTTCAGATTTTAACATTTAAAACACAAATTTTCACCACCAGTACTGCCACCGTCCACGGCCAAGGGCCACTTTCGTACTCTACCCAACTTCCCCATCCCACGTCTCGATGACTCGGGAAGCTTGTCCCTTCTTGTTCTTATTCGAACATTTGTCTGCAAGCTAATTATAACATATATGTTCAACTGTGATACACATTACAATAACATACAAACTACGTGCAGAGAAAATTAAAATACTTATTGATGTTATTGCTTGAAGAGTCTGCATTTTTAGAAATCTTCTAAACTTTTAATTCCTACTTTGATGGTGTATTTTCAAAAGGGAAAAGAAACTTATAAATTCCAAAAATTTGAATGGAAAAACATATAATAACGTGCTTCCATCAGGAGCATGTTCAGTTACTGTAAAAACAGGATATTTATACTTATTAACTGCATAACGGTGGACTATTTATGACTACCAAGAATATGAAAAGTTTTCACATTCTCCCACTTGATCCAACGTTTAACTTAGTATCATATCCTAATCTGATCTAAATATAATATATGAATTATGACGATAAGTTAAATGTTATCTTCCATGTATTACAGCATACTATATTTAGTGTCAACTTGAATGTGGTAATATTATTTAATAAATAAACCATATGTTTATTTCAGGTCTAAAATTATCAATTTTCTCAAAATTCAATAATGTGCATCATAATATAAGAAAATATTATAAAAGTTTCACGAAAATAACATTGTTCATAGAATAAAAACTATATAATAGAACTCGACCCTATTCTAATAACATGATCATTGAATTTCATTGGTGGCATGCTTTTGCTAAAAGATCAACTATCATCAATTCAGTACTAACATATTTAATGACCACTTGCTTGTCCTTAACACATTCCATTATCGATAAAAATTTAATGTCGATGTATTTACTTTGATTACCACTCTTATTATTTTTAGCTAGAAAAATAGCAGTTGAATTGTAACAATACATTCTCAATAGCTTAGAAATGGAATCCGCGAGTATAAGCCAATATATGAAACTATTTAGCCATACACCATGTGATATAACCTCAAAACAAGAAACAAACTCAACCTTTATGGTGAAAGTAGTAGTCAGAGTCTACTTAGAACTCCTCCAAGATTTGGCTCCATAAAGATATAACCTGATGTTAATTTTCGTGAATCAACACACCTAGCAAAATCTGAATCTAAGTACCCTACTACCTCCAAGATTGTTGTTTCGTCTATATATAAGCATATAATCTTTAGTTCCTTGAAGGTACCTTGATACTTTATTTGTTGGTCTTCAGTGATCTAATCATGAGTCACTCTGATATTTCCTTAACATTTTAACAGCAAATGCAATGACAACTCTTTTACCAACTTGAGCATATCAAGCTTTTGATTGCAAAAGCATATGAAACATTTTTCATTTATTCCATTTCAAAATCATTTTTTTAGCATTAGTCCAAATTGAACATATTCCCTTTCACAATAAGAGCTACACTTGGTGAATAATTTTTTTATCTAAAATCTCTCTAAAACTTTATTAACATAGGTTTTTTGGGACAAATCCAAAATGCCAAAAAATATATTTCGGTGGATCTTAATGTCAATGACATAAGATGCATCACCTATATCTTTCTTTTCAAAATTCTTACAGAGAAATTGTTTCACGTCATATAACAAACCTTATCATTGGTTGAAAATAATATGTCATTCACATTTAATACAAGAAAATAAAATTTATTCCCACTAACCTTTTGGTACATACATTGATTCATGATATTTTCTTCAAAACTAAATAATGGGATAATATCATGAAATTTCAAATATCACTAGCGATATGCTTGTTTTAATATATATATGAATCTTTTAAGCTTGCAAAACAAATACTCACTATTACCAGAGAAGAATCCTTCTGGTTGTTTCATGTAAACTTCTTGCTCTAGGTCACTATTTAAGAAAGTTGTTTTTCACATTCATTTGATGCAATTCCATGTCAAAGTGAGCAACAAACGTCAAAATTATACGAAGTGAATCTTTTTTAGACCCAAGAGAAAATGTATATATGGAATCAATTCCTTCTTTTTCAGTGAATTCTTTAGCAGTCTTGCCTTGAATATCTCAATGTTGCCTAGTGAGTTATTCTTTGTCTTAAATACCCACTTGCAACCTATGGGCTTTGCTCCTTTAGACAACTCAACAAGATCCCAAACATCATTATTCTTAATGGAATCTTCCTTTATGGCATTGTACTATAAATTTGATTCTTCGCAACTCATGGCTTGTGAAGAGGTTTTAAGATCATTCTCATCTCCTATATTGTAGTTAGATTCTTATAGATATACGACATATTCACTAGTAATAACTAATTTTCTTGTCCTAGTAAATCTCCTTAATATTGCATCAACATCCTTCTGCAAAGTTTATTGTTTAATTGGTTATTGAATGCTTTTAGGTAATTTCTAAATAATTGTATCTACTGAATTATCAACAAATTGTTGAATTTCTTGATTGTCATTTATGTTGATTGTAGGTTGTTGAATTTCAACAGTTGGTTGTACAGTTGTCTTATGAGCTTTAGTCCACAAGGACTTAGAAAGTTTAGAGCGACTTGACATGCTTCGTACCATGTCCAATAATTTTTTATTTCTTCTTTCTACCAAACCATTTTGGTCCGAAGGTCCAAGCATAGTGTATTGGGCTACTATCCCGTTTTCTTGAAGACACCTCACAATTAGACCAATTTCTTGTCCATGTTCAATATATCCACCATAATGTTCCCCACTTCTATCAGATTCATGATCTTAATTTACTTACTGCATTGTTTCTTTACTTCATATTTGAATATTTTGAAGCACATAGTGCTTCATTCTTGTTATAAAGTAAATAAAGATATATATATCATGAGTAATCATCTATAAATGATATGAAGTATTTTTTACCATAGGAGTCCATATCTAGACTACAAATATCTGCACATATGATCTCTAATATGTCTGAATTTCTCTCAGCACCTTGCTTTGATTTGTTGTTCTGCTTTCTTTTTATATAGTCCATATAAGTTTCCAAATTAGTAAAATTCAAAGTATTAAGTACTCTGTCATTCACCAATCTTTTAATCCTCTTTATGAAGATATGTGATAATTTCCAATGTCACACCATAGAGGAATTTTCATTCATGTTATAACGTTTTGTTCCAGCATGAACATATGTTGCATTATAACAAGTATTATCTTGTAAATTAAAACAGAAAAGACCATCAATTAATGTATCATTTATGATAAATTCAAATTTATAATTTAACGTAAAAGATTCATCTGAAAATGAAAGGAATATCCAAATGGTACAAGTCTTGAAACTGAAATCAATCTCTTATAGAAATTGGAAATATAAAATGTCTTTTTTCTAATTTTAAAATAAAACTACTACATAAAATTAAATTGTAATCTCCAACAGCCTCTACATGCGAACATATCTTTTTTTCCGTATAAGATATACTTCTCACTTCCCACTAGCTTCCTTGGGTTCTGCAAATCATTCAACTCATTTGTAATGTAGATTATACAACTAGAATCAATCCACCATGTGTCATGACAAACTTAAGTCAAATTAGATTCAAAACAAACTAGTGAGATTAAATTAGTTTTCTTTTCAAGCCATTCCTTATGTTTGACACAATCCTTCTTCATGTGTTCTTTGTAAAAGAAGCACTTGGATTCCTTCTTAATGTCAGCTTGGGTTGGTATTTGACCTTTTCTTCCCCTTGAGTTGGCTTGATTTGTCTTCTTTCCTTGAACAACTACATGTGCATTAAACGAATTCTCTCCCTATTCCATCGACAATTTCCCTTCCTCTTGAACGCATATGGTCATTAATTCATTTATTGACTACTTATCCTTATGTATATTATAAGAGATTTTAAAAGGTGCGTATGGCGGTGGAAGAATGTTCAAAATGTAATACACCAGTAAAGAATCAAGCATCTCATCCTCAAGTTTCTTTAACTAAGCCACACTGTCTCTTATCTTCATGATGTGCATATGCAAACCTCGGACACCAGTAAGCCTTATAGATAAAAAATTCACAATTAGGTCCTTGCAAGTGCTTTGTCTGAAGCTTTTAGTTACTCATCAATAGCCTTCAGTGGAGCATGGATATTGTCATATTGTTCTACGAAACCACAAATGCTAGCAAAAATTTTGATTTTAATGAACATCATACTTAGGTGATTAGATTGCTCCCAAGGCTCATAAAGAGCATTTTTAGCTGTAGTGCTGGCCTCCGTTACCTTTAGTTGGTTCGTCCTTCTGGATAGCATAATTAATTCCATTCACCTCAGAGGAAGAAGAATTCTCTAATTCCAAATCTTATAGTTTTTACGCCTTAATTCGGGAATTTTATAACTTATATCAGAGAAACTTACAATTTAAATAGCTACATAATTTAAGCATGCATGTTACTTATTAATAAATTGAGGCAAACAAATTATAAATATATGTTATCAATGTAAAACATATCTTAAAAAACGTAAATCAATTGACATAAAAACTGTTTGTATGCTAAATTTTTAATTTAAACAGATTTATGCTAAACTTTATGATAAAACTGTCAAATTATACTCATGTAAGCCAATCCTAACATATATATTCAACAGTAATATACATTAGAATAACATATAAACTAAATGTGGAAGAAAATGAAATACCTCCAGCCATTGATGTTATTGCTTGAAGAGTCTGAGTTTTTAGAATTCTTCTTGCTGAGTTTTTAGAAATCTTCTAAGCACTCAATTCCTAATTTAATGGTATATTTTCATAAAAGAGAAGAAGCTTAAGGACCCAAAAAATCTTAATGAAAAAACTTATAACAATGTGCTTCTATCAATCACATTTTTAGTAACCATAAAAACAGGATATTCATACCTGTTAGGTGCATAATGTTGAAACATTTATGACTACCAAGAATATGAAAAGTTCTCACATTGTTAAGTTTTACTTAATTCAATTGAACTAAACCAGATTTATATTGATTTTACTATAATATTTATGATTTATTAAAAATACTCAAACTTCATTAAATTTAATAATTTTAGACCAAACTTTTAAAATATTAACAAAATGTTTACTTTTAGTTTTTTACAAAAATAATTCAACGTCAGTCTTTCCACTAATATCACTAATGTGGCTTGCAAATGACATGCGAATTTTAATTTTCAGATCAGCATATTATAAAATAAATATATAGATTTTAATTTAATTAATTTACTGTAATTCATAATATTTAAAATCAATAAAAACATCAATGTATAACAAACTCAAGGCTTATCCACACTACTTCCCTCCCCTTTCAGTTGTCAATTTTCTATTACTTGATTCCATCAATAGCAACTTATTGCCATCTCTTTTTCTACCATATATTCTATTTCTTATTCTTTTTGCTCTTTTTATTAATATTATCTTTGATAAGAAATTAAAGGAAAAGTAGAGAAGAAAAGCAGAGAAGGCACAGATAGCAAGAGAATTTTAGGCGAGATTTCCATACTGTTTACAAGAATGCTTTATTTTGAATTTTAAGTTTTTTTTACAGCCTCAATTTAGTGTTGATTGGAGTTTTAATTAAATTCAAATTCGAAAAGATTGACTTCATACGATAATTTAAAACTAATTGAATAAAATTTTGAAATATAAAAAAATATTATTAAAATTTTAATTTTGGTCAAAATTTAAATTATTTGAATATATAGGTGGAGTTGGAGTTACAATTTGAATTCGAATTAAATAAAATGGTAATGGACAACACATTGAGAGTTAAGGAACGAATTATGGTAATGGAAGCATGCTATGTACATGCAAATCCCTCTAAAAGGAAGGAATTATGGAAACCTAAAGTGAGAGTGACATGAATGCTATTTGGCCAAAACGACATTAAATCTAAATATAATATGAGCCAGACCATGAATGGCTTTCAACGAAGGGGACACTGTACAGGGCGGTGAAGTCGTCAAGCCACCGAGCTGACATAACTCATAACTGGCCTGGCAAGTGGCAATGCAAAGGACAAATGTCAGGTTTAGTAGGCAACAGCTTTTTTCACCGACAGGTAAGCTGGCTTTGTCCATTCCAATCCAAATGCTGTGTTAGAACGACATGGCCCAGACTTCCAAGCTATCAGAAGATCTTAGTTGCTTTCGAGTCTTAAAACCCATCCGGAAGGAAGAAATAAGAAGTCTTTTTCTTTTTCTTTTTTTTTTCATGCTTAATCAAAGTGGAACTAACATTACCAGAGAGTGATGTGGTAGAGTGGCTGTCCTCCTCCCTTGATCAAGGTCTCACTTTCGAGTCTTGGGTATAGAATTGTACTCGTGAGGGAGAGCTTTGCTGCTTATATGATTCTACCCGACTCGAATTCGGATTAATCGACTGTCCATGCATAGACGGAGCTATGTAGAGACTTGGGGGGCCACTGGG
>JANZLD010000237.1:92792990-92810594 GCA_026413575.1 Erythroxylum carthagenense
CATCGAACTGGTGGCCTTACTGATCACCGGTTCAACCACCAGTCAAACCGGTGTGACGTAATAATTATGCAATAATTATATTTAATTATATATAATATTAAAAAAATAAAAATAAAAAAATAATGGTCAGACCGGTCAGACCGGACCGGTCTGATCGGATCGGTCTGATCGGTTTTGACCGGTTCAGACTGGATCAATTTATAGCCGGTTTTGAAGGATAAACCGGACCGGACCACCGACCGATCACCGGTCGGATCGATCGGACCGGCTGGTCTTGTCTAGGTTTAGAAACACAGACAAGGAATATTAAGGGTACTTTATCCCATATATCAATACAAGAAAATACATTACACTCTTGTGATTACATACGCTTTATTATTTTGATTACAAAAAACAAATTGAAGTATTAGCAATTATTTTGAAATAGAGAAGGAAACTTTTAATTGAACTAATTTAGATCATAACATTTTATAAAAATTGTAAAGATAAAATCATTTTTGACAACAAAATATTGTTAATCTTCATATTCGAGTTATGATTATCTCAAAAATAAAAATTATTAAAAACACGATAATTTGATTTTAGAGAGTATTAGTCTTTTCAAGTCAAGAGAAAATTTTTACATTTGAACAAGAAATTGGAACTTCCTAGTGTATTTATTTGGGACTATGACTGTTGTACCACATATAGAAGATAAACATGGATGATTATAATAGTTGATCATAGTTAGCGCTAATCTGGAGACCTGAAATCGGGCAACTTTTTTGTACTTTACTCGTTGAAATTGTATCCATAATCGGCAACAGTCACGCTCGTGAACTTATTAAAGGAAAGCTCGCCTAGTAAAATATGTTGCTTATATGTTTTTATTAATTTAAAAATATCACATTTGGGTCATTAATTAAATTAAATTTATAATTTAATTTTAAATGACATACCGTCAAATTAATTTTTATTTAGTACATATTATTCATAAAGAGTATATTTAATTTTTCGATAGTTTTTATTTTCTGTACCCAACGTTAATTAAAGCTAGAGCCAAGTTGGAAATCCATTTTCTCGCATGGCATATGTAACTTATGTTCTAGCGGTGCAGTCGGATATCCTTCAATCTTCAGAATCCGAAATCGCATCGTTGATAAGTTGGTGGTGTGAGTCATAAGTGATAGGATAAGAGTGGTCTTCTGAAAAAAAAAAAAGGAGAGAGTATTTTTTTAAAATAAAATTGTCATATGAATGTGACAGAAGTAATTAAAAGGAAAAAAAACCTTTTATTGAAAATAACGAAGAACCTAAATTTACCTACACGTAATGTTTCCTATTAAATATAAAAATTTCACCAGTGTTTAATGTATTCTCTTATTACTGTTAAAAATATTTTAAGTTTGGATTAAAATACAATACAATAAAACTTAATTTTAGGAGAAACAAATTAAATAGTGTCTAAATTTATAAGATTTTTCAATTAAATGATAAAATTTTTAAATGTTTTCAATTTAACTTATAATCTTTTAAAACTTAAACAAATTAAGTCAAAATGTTATTTCCTTTTACGTTGATTATTCATAAGAAAGCACTTCTTTAATAGATATGACTTTTTTGACAACCAAAATAAAACTTTTTAAGAAACTCAAATTTAGAGTTTCTCAAATGATGTAAATTTTTTATATCAATTAATGAGTCTATTTTTTAATCACCTTTGTCTTTATGATTTACACGTAATTTTTACAATATTCACAAACTTATTTTCACGTTTATCTTACAAACTCATCTTTTCTAATCTCTTGCGCAAATTTGTAACGTACAATTTGGCTTTTTCTATGTATTTTAATATTTATTTTTATATTAGTTTTATTTATGTTACAATTTATATAAAAGATTTAGTTAGATATATTTTTATTAATGTTTTGTATAGTTTAAAATTATATAATAATTAATATATTATATTTTATATATTGTTTAATATACTTTAAATAGTATTTATATGTATAAATAATTTTTATTACAAAATTAAATATAGTTAAAATTAAAAGTACTTCTAATTTTAAGAAAAGATTTACAAAAAAAACTCTACTAATAAATCCCTACTCGTATAAACTCAACCAAATATAAGTTTACTTGAGTTGTACAAGATTTAAATAGTTGGTCATTAAATTAAAATTTTTAAAATTTTGATGTTAAATTAAAAATTTTAAAAAGTTAAAACTTTGTAAATGTTTTATTTCTTAACTTTGTAATATTTTTAACCATATATTCGTTGGTTTTACCCCATAGTAATTTACTGGCATTTGTACTGATCACTCAAATTTCAACCCGAGCTGGTTTTAAATATTGATCAACAGGTACATCTAAGTAGATTAGTTGCATTATTTTGTTGAATTTGGTATCAATAATTAGGTGGGTCATTTTCTTTGACCTTCGTTTTTTGATTCCCTGTTACACCATTAAAATAATTTCAGACTTCTTTAAGTTGTCAGTATAAATAATGAGTGAGCTCTGCAATCTCTTCCGCTATTGACTGCGCCATCTCGTAATAATCTTCAGGTCTTAATGGTCCATAGATAGATCTTTCCTTACATAGTTAAACAAGCGGTACTCCTAATCTGGTATTAATGATGGAGTTTAGCAATATCACATCAACTTCTAATGGCAGTACAACCTGAGGGGTTGGCGTAGATGGCACGTACCTTTGTCGCTTAATCAAGAGGTCGATGATTTGACTCTTAAGAATGCAACAAACTCCTGGGATCAACAATAGCCCTTTTTGATTTGAGATGTTCCCACAAAGATTAGTTCGGAGACTAATCCTTAAAAAAATAAAAACTTTTAATGGCAGTGCTACGTTCAACTAGTCTGGGAACCTGGACGGAAGCAGCAGGGACGGTATCATAAATGGTTCGAACGAATCAGTCTCTGGGATCGTGAGGCAGATAGATGGTCAGTTGACTTATTTGGGGCCATAGGTAAACAATTTGTCACAGTGTCACCTAAAATTGAGGTCATCACAGAAAAGGATGAAGGGTTTTTTTTTAAAATAAAGACATAAATGAATGTTTTAGTTTTTAAAAAAATTTATTAAAAATATAAATTTAATTCAGCATTTTAATAACAAGGCCGTATATTAATTCATCAGACATGAACGCTTAAATTTAATTAAATATATTTCAACTTGTTTACTTCATATGAAGTTGATATAATTTTTCATAATTAATAAGATACAAACTTATTAATTTTCAATTAAACTCCTATTTAATAACCTAAAAAATCATTTAACTTAAAGTCGAGTTTAATTAATATAATATCATTTAAATTTTTGATAATTTTAGATCCAACTTAAACTTTACTTGATATATTGTTATCTTTAATATTCTCTTATTGTTTATAGTAGAAAGAGTAGAAGCATTTGAGTTTAAATATTTTTAAAATTAATGGAATTTAATATTTAATTTAAATATAAAGTTAATCAGGACCCAATATTTAAAATCAATTAAATAATTTATTTAAAATAAATTATTATTCTATTTTGACAAATTAATAAATTTATCAAATTTAAATTAGAGATAAATTAAGCTCAAATATTCAAACATGAACCCAAACAGAGCTAAACCATTATTGAACCAATTAACCAACCCCAACCTAAACTGTTTTATGTGCCGAAGCCAAACAACAAAAAAACAAAATAAAAAAAAAGAGTTGGTGGAGCGTTGCTTTCGTGAAGAAATTATTATTGTACAGAAAAAAAATTAGTTGCTTTTTCATAATTTTAGTATGGGGTAACCGACCCCACACTCGGAGCATCAGTCCTGTCACCTAAAACATAGAAAAGAAGGATGAGAAAAGCTGATAAGCTGTAACTGACCCCACCCACTTCATCCATATCTAATAAGGCGATATGGCATGCATACCTACTTGTGGAATATATTATTATCATATATATTAATAATACGATATATAATATAATGATTGCTGGATACAAAAATCTCCTAAAATCAGGTTCTGTAACAATTTAGAAATGAGATTTATTAATTTTAATTGTCACGAATCTCACAAGTATAAGAGCATTCAACAATTTATAATAATGTGTAAACCTTTTCCTCTTGAACTAACTTTTAAGGATGAATTAGGCACTTTCTAACATGATATGAGAGCCAAGTTAATTTGTCTCGATGGTTTGAAGCGATGCCCGGTTATATCCTTTTGTCTAATATATCTATCAGATGTCCAGTCCTGCTCTGGGCTAAAGGGAGTGTGTCAGGAATCCTACATCAAACAAGTATAAGAGCATTCAACAATTTATAATAATGTGTAAACCTCCTCCTCTTAAGTTAGCTTTTGAGGAAGAGTTAGACACTTTCTAACATTAATTTTTATTAGTCACTCATGTTGATAATAAATGAGTCACAGACAAGTGGAACTCTTCCAAACATATTTTAAGAAGCAACATTTTATGATTAAAGAGAATTTCAAACAGTAAAAATTAAGCTTAGACCGAATTTAAATCAATCTCAAATCACATTTCAGAAGGACTAAACTGGTTACGAGTTCAACCCAAACCAATCTAACATGTTAGCATACCTGTACTAATAAACCAGTCTTCAATGCTAAGGTTCACGTGTTTGGTGTTAACAACACGCTTACAATTCACGGTACGGTCCCCAATTCGACGGTCAAAACTCACGAAGTTTGAAGAAAATTCAGCTTAACAGTTGAAAATTTTAATGAACTCACGACGGTTTAAGAGTCCAAAAAGACCAACTGAGCAGACCACAAACGTGTACCAAAAGAGGGGTCCAACTCCGAGACATGAAAAATATCAACCAGGACAAAAGAATATCACGCCATTCTAGTGATCCTGAGCACTTCTTCCCCTTCCCTTTCCCTTTCACAAAAATAATCACCGCATACTTCCAAATTATCATGCATTTTAAGGCTATTGTGAAGCGTTCGTATAAACAAAACATTTTACTATTATTTTACCATTTTACCCATCTTATTTGTAATATATAATAATATTATATACTCATTTTTATAACTTAATTACCAAATACAAAAAACCGAAAAGTAAAAAAAAAAAGGAAAAAAGGTCCAAAATTTGTTTATCCCTCGAGAAGTGAAGCTAATTTGGTGACCATCTTGGGTCCTCTCTCCACCTTCTTGGGTTCAACCGCCGGTGGCTGCCACGTTATACTGCCCGAGCCGTCGTTAATCAAACAACAGTCTTCCGTCTTTGACTGAGTCTCGGTGGGAATGAGCTTGTTGTCGTTGATGTTGTTGGTGTTATTGAGCCTAGTGAAAGGAGAGAGCCATTTGGCGCGCATGTACTCAGCTTTCCTCCAAGGAGGAAAGTGCATGCCCTTCTTCTTCAAGCTCTGTTTCGCCGCCTCTAACACGATCGTCACTATTTGACCTATCCTATCGGGTTTTCCGACGAAGATGTACGGTAGAGTCTGTAGAACATTCTTGTAAGTTCCGGTTGACCGCGCTATTTCAAACTCTGACCGGAAATCGACGTCGATTAACACCCTCTCTCCTTCGATGATCACGTCCACGTACTCGTATTCGCCTATAATGACCAAAATTAGTAGTAAGTAGTCAATCAAAATCAAATTTTTATCTCCGGTAATGGTGTTTTTGAGTGTAGAAAAAGAGCGCAGCAGTTACCAGCGAGATGGGTTGTGGTTTTGTCCCATTTGGATTTGCATATAGAGGAATCGTAGCCGAGAGTGCACAATCCGTCGGAGACGATCTTTCTCAAGTCTTCTTTTCGCTTGTAGTGCTTATTCTTCTCGACGATCAACGCCGTATCGGCTAAGAGGTTTCTCTCGGAAACGCTAGCGCACAGAATCAGACTCTGTATAATCAAACATAATCAAATTCTTTTGTGTTAATGTGCGCGGTTCTGAATCAAATATGATTAAAGTTGAGAATTCTTGTTTTAAAAGGAAAAAACAAACCTTGAGAACGTCAAAGGAGTCGCCGGACGATCCGTTGCCGAAGAACTCACCGTCCTCAAACACATCGAATTCGTCATCGGAGCCGTGATTGTTGTTGGCGTTGAAGCAGTTACAGCGATTCCGACTACGGAGTGGCTGTGGGTGAAGCTTATCGCTAGTGTCTTCGATGTAATTTTCGACCATTTTGTCCAAACAAACCGAGCTAGGCTCCAACTCGCCACCTGTTCCATTTCCATAGTGCGGTTCACCTACAGAGGATATCTTCGGAAACTGCCGGTCAAACAGCCTCTTGAGCCGGAATTTTAGCACCTGTTTGGCTGGTTCAGGTCGAACCGGAACCGGAACCGGAACCCCAACATCTACGGGCTGAATTTTCATTTGCTCTCAAAAGTCAAAACTTAGGATTTCACTCTGCCTCTTTTGATCTTCAACTATAATCTTGACTAGAAATCTGAAAACCTCAATTGTACTACCATCATCACAAATAGCTTAAAGTGATGAATCCAGCCAAAAACACTTGATAAAACTACCAAATTTTGCTTGTAACCGAATACCCCCAAACACTTAATGGAACAACTTGAAGACGATGCAAAAAGAAAAAGAAAAGAAGATAAAGTAGGCTTTCAGCTCAGAATTTTCCGTGGAAGACGTAACGAGGATGACTTGAAACAAGGAGATTGCTTATGGAGGTCAAAGATGTATTCGCCGGAATATCCATCACTCCGAGAAGATTCCGGCTACCGTAACGCTTTAAACTTGAGATAAATGAAAATGAAGTTGAGAGGACAAAGGTGATTTTTTGGTATAATTGAGACTCTGCTTATTACAGATGGTCTTCTCAACTCCTCATGCATTTTATAGCTAAACCCAGTGTACTTGCTGACTGGGATAATAAAGTGCTGACGTGCCCTCCAGCATGGCGTCTGTTATCCTCAACAGCAACTTCTTTCATCCCTTCAAAACGATGACGGATCACTATTGAGCTTTTCTATTTTTAGGCGAATGAAGACCACCATATGATCAAAATGCGTGGACGCCTGGACGTTCATGATTGGGCTGCCGGTTGTCGAGGAGATACAGTAACTGTAATTAGATGATTTGGGGGGGCAAAATGGGAAATCCAGAACTGGTGATGTTCTTTTTTTTTTTTGTACAAAGGAAGACGAACAGTACAATTACACGACTAGTTTAGGGAAACAGATTCTCGATAAATCCTTTAACAGGATAAGGTGACACCCAATAGGTGAGATAGTAAAATGCTAAAATATGTAACGCTTACATCAAAATAATTGGCATAATTAGCTAACCAGTCGACACATCTGTTGCTCTCTCGATAAACATGTCGATGAACAGTCCAGTTTCTGGTGAACAGCTCATGAATGCTCCGGACAAGGGGATTAGAAGTCCTGGATCGCCGGTCGGAAGAGGAGAAGATATCAAACACCGCTTTAAAATTGACTTCAAGTTTAATCCAACGGTGGCCCAAATTTCACACCAGTGTCAACCCAATATAAAAGTCCCAAAGTTTCATGGCCATGGAAGAGCACCAATCAATGTTTTGCGAGAAGCCAACCAGCTAGTGTCCCGCACTATCACATAGAAGACCCCCTGCTGTGGCGATAGACGAGGATTGTTTGGAGGCTCCATCAGTATTGAGCTTGATCCATCCCGTTGGAGGTTTGCGCCAATCGATGTGACTCTCGTGACCAGATTGGGGTCCAGTAGGAATCACTCGACTGTACCACCCGGATGAGTTGCGGAGAATACCTACATGAGACAAAATAAAGAAACGAGGTGAGGATAGTCAAGTAATTTCTAATTTCAAAGTTTCGATTGTTGATTCAGACTAATTAGAAATTGGTGACTTTTTTACGGCGTTAGTCCTCAGCTTATTTTTTGTATTCATTTAAATATCTATTTAAATCGAAATTTTCAATTTGAAAACTCCAACCAAATATTTATAAAATTATAGGTTATTTGTGAGTCTCTTGATTAATATTTCTCATAATAATATTCAGCTATCCGTTCATTAACTATACTCTTTGACCATAAAATCCAAGAATAGTTAATTGGGTGATTTACCTAGTCATGGATAAACTGCCAGGAATTGTAATGAATAGTCAGAGCTTAAAATTCCCAATAGATGTCAATTCAATGGATAGCAGCAAAAGTTATGACCTTAATTAGAGTTTAAACTTCTTATATAATGCAAGTAGCAAATTGATTTGTAGGTATTCTTTTACTTATAAGTTAATAAACGACTTTAACATCGGACGCTCTTTATCCATTCGCTGCCTAAAGCAGGGTCAACAATACGATGAGTGATTAATTAATTTCATGTCTAACTATATTCTTTTTATTTTGGTTGTTTGATTTTTTGTAAATATTTTTGGATTAAATAAATTGAAATTTTTATAGTTAATTATAAAAAACATAAATTTACAGTGCAATTTTAAAAAGTAGCAGCAAAATATTTTAACTTTCAACTTTTAGTAACAATAGCCTGTTGTTAATTTTTTATATTAATATGGATAACACTGCAAGCTATGTTAGATTAGTGTTTTTATCAAGTAATGCGTGTATATATTTTATTTTTTAATAAATTAAAAATATCAAAAACTTTAAAATAATTATGTAGTAAATTTTATGAAGAATAATTACTTTAGGATTTTGGTATTTTTAAATGATAAAATTTATACATTACATTATAATACATGACAGTTACATGGCGAAATTATTAATCTCGCCATATCATCTACATTAATGGAAAATTTAACATGGGACTATTTTTTCTAAAAATTAAATGTTGGAACATTTTAGTATATTGATGTATATTAGTTGCTAATGACATTGTTTTAATAAATAAAATAAAAGAGCATGTTCATATCAAGTTAGAACTTAATGGGATAGACTAGAGTCTAAAGACTTTAAATTGAGAAAAACTAAGACTAAGTACTTGGAATATAACTTTTCAGATTATCATGTTACATTTGATGTGGAGGTAAAAATTGATATATAAATTATACTAAATAAAGATTGTTTAAAGTACCTTAGATCTATCATAAAAAACAATAGCAAGATAAAAGAAGGCACAGTTCACCTTATCAAATCAAGATGACTTAAATGGAAAAGAGTATTTGAAATTTTACGTGACAAAAATATGCCACTTAAAGTAAAAGGTAAATTATGCTCTTTAACAACTAAGTTGGTCATGCATTTATTTGGTGGAGTCTTGACCTATAAAACAAGTACATAGTTATAAATTAATGATAAAGAAAACAATAATGTTCCCGTACAATCTTATAAGATGAAATAAGGTCAAGAATATAGTAGTAAGAGATAAGTTGAAAGTGACTAATATTGATAGCAAATTAAAAGAGATAAGACTTACGTAGTTCTGACATATTAAAAAGTTATATTTTAGAATCTTAATGAAAAGATACAAAAAGATTTTACTTAAAAATCGTAAAAAAAAAACCTAAGAAGAATTAGGGAGAGACGAACATGTATGATATGATCTTATTAGAGCTTGCTAAAGACTTTATCTTTAATAAAAAAAACTGATAAATTAGGATGTAGGTAGACAATCTTACATAAAAAGATCACCCTCTTTTCATAAAAAAGTTCATTTTCTTTTCATAGGCAATTTGATATTTTATCTAAATCTTTGCTTCTTGTATTTGCCCTAAATACTTTTATTTTTAACAATTGTCCCTTTAATTATCTTACTTATTTACTTGTTTGTTTCATTTACTTTTTTTTCTTACTTTTATCTTTGTTTTAATCAATTATCTGTTTTCATCTTTGGCTATTGTGTTTAAACCATTGCCAAAAACTTTTTCTATAGACTTATCAAAGATAGAAGTAAGCCTGTGTATTTCTAGACCTTTTAAAATCCCACATTTTTATTAGAATATTGTTGTTGTTATTATATTATAAAATTGAGTAAAGTTTATAATTTTTTAATTAAATCTAAATTTAAAGACAATAGAATGATTTGAAATCCTCACTAATCAATTATGACTTATATCCTGATTTTGATTATCTTGTAATAATATAAACTCGAAGGGCACTAAATTAGTGGAACCTGTAGACCGAATACATAAGAATGGGATTAGTAATTTAGTATCCTGTCCTTCGAAGAAAAAAAGGAAATGAACGGGGGATCTGTAGCTACAGCGGACAATCACCCCAAAACGTGACCTGGGACAAGTTTTTCGGCTTTTATGATTTTCACTCCATTTCTAGTTACTTGGGCCACAAACGTTCCGAGTAGTGAAGCATTCTTACGAATACAAGGACAATAATGGTACGATATTTAAGGATTTAGCGTGTTATCCAGACTTTACCCCGAGTTTTAAGGTCTGTTGGGCAGGTAAAATGATCCGTGAATAGGGCCGATAAATTGTACCCATCTGAAGATTAATAAATTTAAATTTAATTGATTAAATTTTAAACTCAAAAATGTTTAAATATAATTTAAAATAAATTTTAATAAAATAAAAAGATATTATTTTAATTTAATAAACTGAAATAAATTTAAATTTAATCCAAATTCTGATGAGTTACATAAAAAACAAAGTAACGGTACAATGTCACTCGGTTAGTGAGATGCTGCTCGGAAGTAGACGCCTAGGAAAAGACAGAAATTAGTTAACTAATTATTTTAAAAGAAAAAAATTGATTCGTCGCTATATCAAATCGCATTAAAGGTCGTCGGATTCCTTATTAATCAAATCTGTGTTTTTTTTTTTCCTTGTCTTGATTTCATCCTCACGTCTAAGGTTCGTACAACAAAGAAAAAGAAAACAGTATTTCATTTTCACGGTTCCCCAGTAGAGTGGTTTTCAAGAAGCAAAAGATAAATTTAGGATTATCATCGAGAAAGGCAGTTGAAGTGACATTTTGTTTACTTTGAATAATACGGTGAAAATTGAATGCTTTGACTGTGGTCGGTCAATAACTTCATTCCGAATTAACAGTTTTAGTTCAATTTCATTTTATTTAAAATTATTTTTTATTCTTCATTTTTATTTAATTCATTATTTATTTTATATTTTTTTTATCTATTTATACGGGTCTTTTGAAAACAACAATTTTATTAATTGCAAATAAGGTTGTGAATTATTGAACCTTTTAATATTTTACATTTTAGTGAAATTTTTATCGAGTTGTTGTTATTGTTCATTTAATTTAGAGTTAATATTTTAAATTTAAATTTAAATTTATAAAATTGATGAATATTTTAAATATATTTTAATCTTAATTTAGTAAAATAATATTATTTTAATCTTAGTTCAATCGAATTTAAAGTTTTCAAATTCAATTTAATTGTTAGTGAATACATCAAACCAATAAAGTTGGTCTCAGACAACAACTTAAGCTATTGTGGTGAAACGCTCATTTAATATAATATCAAAGTCTTTGTAACTAAATAGTTATGAGTTCAAATCTTATCACCTACCTTATCCAGTAGAAGATAGAGTGAGTCTGTGCAAGTTTTAAGCTTAAAAGATTTTCATTTGAAGAGGTGTGTTAGTGAATATATAAAATCAATTAAGTTGACCTTATACAATAGTTTAAACTATCGTAATAAAACGGCCATGTAACATTAACCGAATTATTTAATTTGGTTTGTTTTATTCTTAACTTCTTCTGCCTACAAATTTTGTTGGATTAATCGAAATAGTTCTTTAGTATTAAAGAAAATGTAGATAAAAGGGTTGCTTAGTTTAAGTAAGTTATGAAAGCGTCGTTCAAAAACTTCGTAAATAATCAATGGCTTCAAACTCCTATTTTTGCTGGTTGGTGTAACTTCAAGTGGATTAGGAAATATGGTTAAATTCTAACGCTCTTCCCAACATGAGCAGACCAAAAAATAGTCTTAAACAGCTCTATCTTGTTCTTTCCTTCGTTTATAAAAACAAAAATCTGTCACTTCCATTGAACTTTGCCGTAAGTTTCCCTGCTCCAATTGCCGATTATTTGTTCAAATAGTGTTAAAACTTCAAATTTGCTTCTTTGTTTACAACTTCCATACGATATATAGATCAAAGCAACGATTAAAACAATATATATGCCAATTTCTACAGTTTTGGCCATTCTCATTTGTTAATTGATATGTCAACTATTTTTTACTGATTGGATCGGCAAATAGAGTGTTTTGTTCTAATGGTTGAAAAATTAGGGGACAAAAAGATAATTGTGTCTAAAAGTTATTACAAATTATTCAATCTGTCATATTTTATTATTGCTTTAACTAAAGAAGGGAGAAATATAGATAGAGATAGAAATAAAAATAAACAAAATGTAAATTTAATTAACTCGGAGTAAAAAAAAACTTTAATTTTGTCAAAAATTAAACCAATTTGAAACTTTTTTCTTTAACGACATTTTATGTTTCATATTAGTATTGTCATTTTTTAAAAATTATTCTATTTTTTGTTTAATAAAATAAGTATCATTGGATTTAGTATTGTATAATACAAAATCAGTCACCAAATTATTTTATACTAACCAAAATTTTTTATAATGTTAGATTCAAAGATTGTGCTAAGCAGGAAAGTTTCGAGTTACATTTATTATACTTATCAATACTTTGATTAAATTTTGTGATTAAGAAAATTAAATCATTAAATTAACAATTAATTTTACTAAATGTTTTTAAATAAACTGATGATGTTATCTACTTCAAATCATCTATATTAATCAACAGTCAATTGATAAAATCAACTAACAACTAATTCAATCCGCTAATTATCAAATAGGGCCATTGCTTTTAATTTCCAAGTTTAGAAATTTCAATATGGCAAGTGTAATTTGACAGTCAATTCGTTAAATTTGTACTAAAAAATTGTATACAAATTCTATTGTTATTAAAAAACAGATGATAAAATATAAACAAAAAATGTGTGCTTTCTCAAACAAAATAATATATCTAAAAAAGACCAAAATTTTAAACTCTTTTAAAATTAGTATCAAACTTTTTTAATTTTAAATTTGATGACTAACTTTTTAAATTTGTATAAATTAAGCGTTAATTTTTAGTTGTGTTCAATAAATAGACATCTATAGTTTTTTATCATACCGATATAAATATTAATAAATTGTAACTAAATTAAAAATTTTAAAGAATTTTGACATTAAATTAAAACAATTTTAAAAATTAAAATCTTTAAATATTTTTATCCCTTTTTTAGATTTTTAAGAGAATTCTGTTTTGTTTTGAGTTAAATGGCGTGAAAAATGTTTTACATATTAAAATATGCAATTTTATTCACGAAATGTATGAAATTCAATGGCTATTTTAATTATAAAAACACAAAATTTTAAGAGTTCTTTTTCATTTTTTAAATGTGAAAAATGCTTTTTACGTATGCGATTGTGTACACAAATTTCTATGAAATTGAACAACTATTTTGATTATAAAAACACAAAACACACAATTAAATCTTCAAACAATTGGAAAGTTGGGTATGGGCCTGGTGCAATGATGAAGATGATAAGAAATAATAAGGATTACTTTGACGGAGAAAGGGTAACTGTACAATTACCAAATAGCACGACTCTTCATATAGAAGCATGTCTACCCTTTACTCCTCATAATTAAAGGTTAAAGATGATAATAACAATTGGTTCTTCCCAAGGAAGTAATAATAGTGATTCTAGTCTTGGGTAGGTTGGACACAAAAAGAGACATAGAGCTAAGGAACATTTTGGTACCATAAAAGGTAGGTATTGGCTATGCCCTATTTTGGTGTTATTGGTCGTATACTGCTTCACCCAATCAGTAAAATTCCTTCCCCTTCAAGCCTCTGTCAAAAGGAGAAAAAAAAAAAAGGCATAAAAGAAGTAAATAGGTGGTTTGAATTAGGTCCTAAAATACTTTGCTCTTTTTTTTTTAATCATTAGTATAAGAACTCCTTTTGAGGCAACAAAAGTTCTTGGTAATTAAACTTAAAGTCTGGATTTATTCATATTGTTTAATTTGAATCAGTAATTTATTTAAATACGTAATTTGTTGAGATCGGAGAGTTCACTTTACGTCACGAATCTAGTGATAAAATGTACTCGTAGACTTTAACACCACACTTTAACCTAAAATTTTAAAACATTAAGTTTATGAGTCATTTCTATCTATATGTTCTTCACTAGCTTCATTATTTCCAATACGAGATTCATATTTACACTTCACATCCTAACATAATTTACATATTTATTCATTAAAAATAGATATTATAAATTTTCTAATATAAAAATACAAGATATTACGTGTGAGCTACTTCTAATTTTTTTTGAATAATTAAACTTAAAGTTTGGGTTCATAAATATTTATTAAAATCAATAATTAAAAAAAATCATCTAATTCAATTGTAAAAACCTTAAACTGTTTAATTTTATGATTTTTTAACTTTTCAGTTCGATTTACGTTAACTACTTTTGTTGTTAAAAACCAATCAATTTATTAAGTCAATTTGTATTAATTAATAAGTTTTTATAAATCAAAATAAACAAATTAATTTTTATTTAATAATTTATTTTTAATTAAACTTTAAATTTTTTAATAAGTAAGGATAATATTTTTAATCATATTTTAAATTCTATAATTTTATTTAATTTTTAATCGATTTAAATTGAACCTTTCTAACTTTAAATCTTTTGCCTTATCCAATTAAATTCTTTTCCGGTTTTTAAATGAGTTCAATGTTTTTCAAAATAGTGACCATAGATTTTGCCAATATAAAAAAATCCTGCAAGTTATCATATAAGTTAAAATTAGCTTTTAAAATGTCTGACGATAATAATACGGAAAATAATACATACAAAACGAAAGGGTTGTATCCTTTTTGCCCAATGTTCGAGCACTCTTTGAATCTCGTACTTGAGTAATCAAAATTCAAAGGCCAGAGGTATTTGACAATTAGTGCAACAAAATTATGGTCCTTGGAATTAATTTAACTTCTTCCTTCTTTATGTCTCAACTTTAACGTGGCAACGCTATTGAATGCCACTTTAGTGATATACTTCTTTTGATGATGCTTATTGGAATTATTGAATCGCTTTAAAACCTCATGATTTTCTCTTTTCTAAAAGCTTTTCCCTTTTCTTTTTTTTTTTCCCCCTTCTTTGAAACATGGGCTAGAAATTAGAGCTTTTTGGGATTCAACGTGCTTTTGGGTTGCAATTCATCGCCTTTAATGAGTTGAGAGGAAAAGTTTCACACTTTACATAATTCAAGGATTTGCAAAGATGCCATACCTTCATAATTTCTAATTGACAATCCTAGGCTTTTTGACAATTTCTTGTAAATAACTTAATTAAACTTTAAGTAAGATTTGAACCATGAACAATTTTATTCAAATTGAAATTATTTTATTAAGTCGGTCCTTTTCGTACTGCGGCAGATGGAAAATGACATAAGTGCGCTTCCAAGGTATAACTCTGCGGTCCGTGGTTCAATTCAACCGTGCTTTGTGCAAGAAATTGAACTTAAACGAGCAGACCACGGGTAACGAGTAATCGCCATCTATTCACGAAATTTTAGAAAATACGAGAGAGGAAAAGGATAGATGGACGTCGTACTACTATTTAAGCCTGACAATTGTCATTTTCCAGCAACTCTGTTACATCACACAAGCGCGTTCGGTGGTTTTAACCGGGTGGACCTCTTGTTTAGCTTTCCGTTCCGGTGGCTGGAGAGTCACATCTCATCTCTGTGCAGTACCTAAATGATAATGGCAACACTTTTACCACATTCACCCTATGCTGTATCAGCATTTCGATGGATGGGCAGGGTTGCATTATTAATTTATAATATCTAAACAGATAAATTGAATTTGATTTTAACAATATAATTTATTTTAATATCTCATAAATTCGATTTTCAATTTTAAAATATAGTATCACACTTTTTAAATAAAAATTCAAAATATACGAAGAACGTTTAGATTTATTTATATTAATTGATTGACTGTATATATATATATATATTTAAAAAATTAACACACCTAATACACAAAATTACGTGATTTTTTAGAATGCGGAAAGAATTATCAATAATATAAATCTATGATATTATGATTACATACGAGCAACTTTTATTAATTAATCAAAACTTTCGATTGTATATAATTTTTTTATGAAACCTTCATTTTGACGAAATAAGAAAATACACTAACTTACGAAATAAAAATAAAAAATTTTCTTATAAGTATTCTTATTTTTTCTTAATAAACTTAAGCACACGTTTTTATATTATTTCAAATTAAGAAACAAGGCATTAAACTAAATCTCAAAATTATATTATTTCAAAATTTTGACATAATACCAAATGCAAATTGTATTATATGAAAATTTTAATACAATATAAAACTTAAGCTTTTATTTTAAATATAATTTTAAAGACCTATTTTTAAAATTATCGATAATTATAGTAGTTCTAGAGGTGTGGTAATCCATGCGGTGGTTAAAACTTTGAACGAGCCACTTGTCCGTTGCCTTCTTCCAACCCACGAGCCACAACACAACACGATGTGCTTTAAGCGTCACGCACTTTACGCCAGCTTGGGTCGAGGTTGTTCTTTAATCTGAGCATCACTTTTTAGCTTTAGGTCCATAGACTTTGATAACAAATCTACAGAAAGGAAGACGACAATTCGGTTGATAGAGGGACCATAAAGTAAATCAAATAACCTCATGTAATTCACCGTTCACGTGAATACTGCTTTTAGAAAGCACAATAATTCCAATCAATTTGTTCTTTAAAGTTCATTATTCACATGTTAAGTTGACAATAATTTCACTTATCCGTAAAAATTTCAATATACATATAAAGATATCTAAGTTGAAAGTAATTTCACTAGGTTATGTCTGGTTAAATGTAAGGTTTTTAATTGAACGAAATGATTTATAATATAATGAAATATAAATAGATATAATATTACAAAATCATTCTTAAGGAGGAGTTGAAGAGTTTGTAATATAATATAGTAAAATGTTATTTGAATGAAAGGTTTATAATGTAATATTATATAAAATTATTTATTATTTTACATTCCATCATAAACCTCTTAAATTAAAAATTTTTCATTTGTACTATTTATGATGAAATAATATGTAATATGAAATTATCCTCTTTCATTCTATCCTATCTTATTTCATTCTATTAAAAACTTTCATATCAAACGATAAAATAATATTACATTAAATTACATTTTATTCCATTAATAAACTCCTAACCAAACATAGTGCCTATTTGGATGAGCTTATATCAGAAGAGTTTTTGTTAGTAGAACTTATGTTAGTAGAGCTTTTGTCAGAATAGTTTTTCTAAAAAGCTAGTTAACTACTTTGTTGTCAATTAAAAAAATAATTTTTTTAAAAGAGCTTCATAGAGTAAACTATTTGGCAACATAGAAATAAAAAGCACTTTTATTAATTTTAACTATATTTCATTTTATAATAAAATTATTTATGCATATAAATATTATTTAAAGTATATTAAACAATAACCAAAGAACAATATATTAATTATTATATAATTTTAAATCATATAAAATATAAATAAAAATATATCTAATCAGATATTTTATATGAATTATAGCATAAATAAAACTAATATAAAAAATTAAAATATATAAAAAGCTAAATA
>JANZLD010000237.1:92850655-92898805 GCA_026413575.1 Erythroxylum carthagenense
TATTTTTCAGGGATCGAAGAGTACCCCGTTGGGCACGGGAGTATGATTACCATTTGCAAGTCAGCGTTAAGGTCGGGTTCAATTCACGTCTGCATTAGTGTCATTTTGAATTATGTGTAAATTTGTATTTTCCGCAAAATGATACTGTTATTTCTGAGGGTCCCCAATTGATAATGTTGTGTTTTAATGTGATTACTGAAAGTGTTCAGGAACAGCATTGGGCCCAATTTGGTTTTGAATTCTCGTACTTATAATAGTTAAATGTTGTATTGTAATTTGATTACTGAAATGTTGTTTTGAATTAAAATGATTTCGTATTAGAACAAGCCCAATTATTTACTGATATCTGCCCTCTCGATTGGTTTTCAAAAAAAAAAGTGTTACCGAGTTTTAAACTATATTGACTGCTCTAGCATATCACCCTCGCACGTCGCGGGCTCGGATATCACCGTCGATGTCGGGTTCGGGTCTTGCGGGAGTGGGATGCTACACACAAGGATTGAAAGCACTAATATTCACCCTTTTCTTATTATCTAACTGTCGAATTTGGTTGTGGATTTAATTAAAAATTAAACTAAACAATTAAACTAAAAGTGACACAAATATTACGAAAAATCAATATCAAATAAATAGTACTTAGGCAAACAATCTTCATAAAAATTCTCAAATACTAACCCTTTATAATGTGCAAAAATTCCTATTTTATGTTAATATCTTTCTTAGGACTATTAAAAATTACCCCTCAATTGATTAAATAAAATATCTTTCTAGTTAAAACCCCTATAATTACATTATCAATTTGTGAATTTTACTATTACATTTGACCATAATTCAGAAGATTTATGTCAACCTATCTCTAGGTTTACATGCAACTCCTTTTAATTATGGTAGATCTATTCACACAAAAGGATTTTTTAATCTCAATCATGTGAAATCAAATCAAGAACTAATATTCCAGATATATTAGTTCAAGAATATAGAACATAATTGAATCACAATAAATCAATCAATAAAATAGCATTGAATAAAAGATTAAATCATATTGCTATCACAACTTAGAGTTCATATCACTTAGACAATAGTTCTTGCACATAAAAAACAAAACCATTAACAAATATTCAGAAGAACAAAAAAAATAATAAATCATATTCTAAATCTCCCTTTTGTCTTTAATGAATCTTTTTGCAATTTGGATTGAATGATGCTCTCTATTGGATCTTGTGACGTAATATTCATCTTTTTCTTGTCCTCTGTTCAGAACTGCCTCTTCTTTGTGTTTCTTACGACTAAAAAATGCTTCTAAACTCACCTTCGACTCTTCTACCTCTGATAACATCCTTTTATAGTAAAACCTAAGATTTTTGAGATATACACGGATAATGTACACGGTCATATAAGTGATCATATATCTAAAAAAAAAACTTACACTTGTGATTTTACACAGGCAACAAAGACTTCCACAGGCAACATACACGACTAGAATAATATTTTCAAATCTCCACACATTTACAGAGACTTACATCGTTACTTTACACGATCGTATAAGTCTACACTTACTTTAAATCTTTGTTTTATGCCATAATTTTATCTGAATTCTTCTCCTTTTGGTTTATAAAGGTAATTATTACCTATAAATGCAGTTGAAGTGAATTGAATATTGAAAATACTATAAAACTCTTAAATAACAAGCAAAACACATTAAATGTGGGTATATAAATATAGTCAAATAATCATTTATCAATTATAATTGTGTAAACTTAACATATAAATAAGAAAATTGTATTCCTCATTAAGTGTGTTGTTGATTAATCAATAGTAAAATAGTCACTTTAAACTCTTTAGGAAATAGGCATACCCAATTGGCCAAACCTTCTCATTAAAAATCTTCTTATTGGTTCTTTTTTATTACTTTAATCTTCTTATTGATTCTTTCTTTATTACTTTCTTTCACACCAATATTTTCTTGTTTCTTAAGCGTTATTTCTCAATATATAGATGGTATCAGAGCATCGTTGAGGCAACAATGCCTTTAGTAGTAAAGTTTAAAATAGAAAGATTTAATGAAATTGAAAATTTCAAATTATGGTGAGGAAGAGTGAAGAATTTGTTGGTGCAATAAGGCTTGCTCAAAGGATGTAAGATAATAAGCCAAAATATATGGATGAGTTCAACTAGGAAGAGTTAGTAGTTAAAGCCATTCAGTTATATATGGCAAACAAAGACATATACTACGTTATAGAAATTGCATCCTCTGTAGAAATAAGGAAGAAGTTGAAGAGTTGGTTTATGGTAAAATCTCTAATAAACAAATGTTGTCTAAAGTAAAACTATATAGGCTGAAGTTTCGGAAAGGAATAGATCTATAACATTATATCAATGCATTTAACCAAATAGTTAGTGAGTTATTGATGCTTGAGGAGACTATTACGAACAAGAATCAAATAACGATTCATCTTCATTCTTGATATCTTTCTTATGAACATTATATGACCATGCACACATTGGATAAGGAGACAGTTGATATTAAGGACATCACTGTGACATTATTGGCTCATAATACAACCAACAAATACTCAATATTAGCGAAAACTCTCAGGTTGAAGAGTTGTATATGAGAAGAAATCAAGATCATGGAAGAAAATAGGGAAAAATGGCTCATCTAAATGAAGCTTTAGGTCGAAATCTAATGATGGAAAGATAGTCTATTGCTACAAACATAAGCAAACTTAACATATTATGAGGGACTATCCAAATAAAAAGCAGAGGTATAAAAGAAAAATTGATGATTCGTCAAGATTTTCTAATGAAGTGGAAAGTGGGGACTAGGATTACAAGATATAGATATACTTTATATTTTAACTAGTTAACTTCATAACTTATAGATTTTGGATACATGATACTCATATTACATGACATCAAATAAGGATTAATTTATGTCATATGCCTTAGACATCTTAAGGACTGTCCATTTGAGAGATGATATAGCATACAAAATCATCAAAATAGGACAAGTCAAAATTATATATGATGTTTGTTAGTGTGATTAAGATGTTAAGTGATGTCCGAAATATACTAGATTTGAGGAAGAACCTAATCTCTTTGGAAATCTTATATTCGAATAATTTTAGATATATATCACAATATTAAGGTGATAAAAGGTGTGATGATAATAATAAAAGGATTAAAATTGTGAGAAACATATACAAGCTGATAGGTAGCACAGTTGTAGGTGGAGCAGTTGCAGTAGCGTGGTCAAAGAAAGATAGTATTATATTATGACACATGTGACTAGGTCATCTTAATGAGGGAGAGACAATGAAACTTCATAAGGGGAGCTTATTAAAGGATGTCAAACATTAGAAATAGACTTTTATAAGTTTTGTGACTTCAAAAAAAGGCTGGAATAAGATTCAAGAATGCAGTGTATAAGGATTAACATATATTGAATCAAACATATGGAGAAGACATATCAAGGTTATCAAACAATATTGGTTCAAAGGTGATAAAAGTTAGAACTAGAATAGTTTGAAAAAAATTCTGAAGGGGTTGGAAATTCTAATTTGAAAGATAAAATAATGTTATAAAGAAAGTATGAAAGATAGAATAATGTTAGAAAGAAAGCATGAGCATGGTATAGTCATGGATAAACCGAGGTGGATCAACAGATAGCCAATGAAATATAGCCAAAAAGATTTAGCATTAGTGATAGGGATTCAACCATCTTTTAAAGGAATAAGAAAAGTTAAGAAAAAGATAGATAGATATAATATTGATAAATGTGAGGTTTCACAAAATTAGGGAATTGATTGCTTCCAATTATATATTGTTAAAACATCTTCACACTTTAAAAAATGCAACTAACATGTTGATAAAGTCAGTTACCAAGAAATAGTTACCAGCTTCGCTTTGATTTAATTAACATCCAAAGGTGTTAGATATGGTTATAACCCAACCTATATAGAACATATTTATCAAGATGGAGATTGTTGTGTATAACTTATACACTTGAATACAATCTTGAAGTGTTATTGGAAAAACAAATGTATTTTTCATAGAAGTCTTTAAATAAACATGATCTGGATATGAGCATGACACAAGACGTGCTATTATTAGAAAATTAGAGGTAAATACATGAGTTAGAAATACGAGTGTGATGATGTGGTAAAGATATTTTTATTGAGGCTATGTCCCAAACTATATCAAAGTGCAAGTAGAAGTGGTTGGATGTGTGATATGGAAACAAGAGCATGGTTGAGCATGTGTCCATGTTTGAGGAGAAACAATGATATCCTTATCTATAGAGGACAAGACCGTACCTTAGATCTTATCTATGACAATCAACTTAATCTAAAAATGTATTTTTGGTGGAAACAACTTTGGGAGGATTCTACAACTTGTTAGAAATATACTTAAGTTGGGCTATGTTTAGTAATTGTATTGAATTGTATAAGTTAAAGTTTACAATTGATTATAACTTTGTAAACCTAGTCTACAAATAAGAAATTTACATTTTCCACTAAGAGAGTTTTGATTAATCAATGGACAAATAGTCGCTCTAAGTTCTAGTAGACATAGACACACCCACTTGTATCAAACCTTGATAAACATCTTTTTTATTAATTCTTATTTATTGCCTTCTTTTCGATAAATGTATTTTTATTGTATGAATCTTATTATGGACCAACCGATAGTGAAAGGGTTTTTTTAAGTGCTTCCTACATTTGGCAGATTGCAAATTTAAGTTGGTAGAAGATTGACTTCCTTAAAATGTATGTTGATCAAGAATAAAAATATGTTAGGTGATAATACTAATTAGTTTGACCTTATCACTTATTTATTAATTATTGGTTCGTTAATAATTTATTCACATTACGTGACAATTATTATGTGTGTTGACGATTTCTTTAATTCACTTAAACTTTACCCATATAAAAACAGCACTTAAAAGAATATTACATATCTGTAGCCTACGCTACCTTAGCTATAACTTGGAATTTTAACTTGACATCTCAAATTTTGACAAATTAGACAAATTGAAATTTTAACTTTTGGAACACGAATTGTACTTAGAGAAAAGTTGTATCTGGTACAAAAGGGATTATTTAACTAATTCATAACAGTTTAGGACCAGGTAGGTTCTTCTTTTATTAGGACATTCAATCACACTATGAACATTATGACTATGAGTTTTTAGTGTAAACTGTAACGTTAGCTTTATCATCTTTTTACACACATACATACATATTAGTTTTAAGCTGATTATATAATTAATGTTGCGTATTCCTCCACACTAATTGCTTTCAAAGTATTTTCGTGTAAAAGGATCTAATAGACAGAATGGCACTCCCCTATTACCAACTAAATTAATTCCTTACAGTAAAATAAGGGGAAGTTTAATAGCATGTATAATAGTTTCACAAGCCACGTCTCTGATTAGTTGGGCGGTTGTTGGACTGACAAGCACTTGCTATGCTTTGCTGAGAAATTATGCAGAAGAAGAACAATAAGACTTGTTGGAGTGTGAAGCAGTTGCTGAGAAATTATGGATCGAAATGTAGCAATCAAGTTGGTTTGGTTGGGTACGGTATCTTGTACGCTGAACCGCAACAAAGTAAATTAGTATTGTTCGCTTTGGCCGGAGTTCGATCCTCTGATTTCACGGATTTGTTGCGTTGAGACGCACGCCTCTTACTATTGAGTTAAATTAGATACGATATCTTGTACGCTGAACCGCAACCACAAGTTCTTCCAGCATTTGGATTGATTTGTAACCACACCACCGAGACTTTCAGACCACGACTCACACTCGGTGACCTTTGAGACCTTGTGTTTGTGTAAGAAAAACTGCAGCACTCTGGACATGCCATGGTCTCCGTACCAATTAAGTCCTTCATCCAGTAATGTCCAGAAGCCCTAATTATAAATTGTCTCATAATTACTTCCATGCTTATTATACAGACTTATTGGTGATTGGGCAGTTGTGGACTTTTGCTAGTGCTTGCGAAACCGTGTCGCCAGGTAGTCGCATTAAATATCGAATGCTTTGATCATTTATGACTCAAGGTTGGGACTTTCATTTAATGAATCCTACTTGGTAAACTTATCTTATGGTTACATTAGGAGATGGGTCTTACTTTTTTACACTTGATAAGTCTTATTTTACGTTATTTCTTATCATGCTTTGTATGATTAGTTTATTCAATTGGAAAACTGAAGATCCAATCTCTCCACCTACACGATTACTTAACTTATAATTAAACAAATCATTTATAGATTATATCGAACATTTGGTCCACTCAAATTGAAATGAGACAGAAATATAGGAAACGGTCGACAATGGAGGCAGAGGCTTACTTGACTGACGTTATATCCAATAAATACGAGAATAGAAGAAGAAGAAGAGGACGAAGAAGACATTTTAATTTTTATTTAACAAAATAAATAAATAAAAACGCGTAATATAAGCGTACAAGAAGACTGTTAAGTCTTTGACGTCCATTTTCTCCGTCTCCGTCTCTTATCTCGTGCAAGCAACGTAACGTGGCCTATGGGGTGGAAACTTGAAACAAAGTACTCGTCTCCCCATACAACCTCTCCGCTTGACCCTCTAACTCTTTGAGTGCACCATGTCCCCTATAACACCAACCATTCCAGCTGTTCATCCTCTTATAAATTTACTTTTAATGGCAGAGTTCATATACTTTGTGTCTTTTCTACTCCCTCCTATTTATAATAAGAATCATTTTATAAAAATACACGTTTATTAAGAAAGCTAATAAAATTATAGATATATTATTATTAATATTCCCATGTGAGAGAAATTGTATATTAAATTACCTTAAAATTGTTATTGGTATAATTAAGATAAGAGAGAAATGAAAGGTTAATTTTGGAAGAAAAATTATAAACATGCATACAAAGTCAAGAACAATATTTATTTTAAATAATTAAAATATATCTAAAAAGACACTTATTATAAATCCGAGGGAGCATCTATTAATTTTGTCTGGTGGAATGAGATCTTTAAAGTTTCTAATCATCATAAAGTAAAAAATAAACTTAAAATCACACAAACTTCTACTGCAAATATATATAATGATCTACCAAAGCCGGAATTTAATCAAATTTTGCAAGTATTTTCTATTTTTCATCTCGATTAATTTATGTATGTAGAACTTATATAAATGTATGGAAGACAGGCTTTTGATTCTTTCTTCGTCGATAAAGACAAATAAATAACACCAAAATCTAGTACTAAGCTCGGTTTTGAGTTTTGACTGAAATGTATTTCTTAGTGGAGAAGGATAAAACGTAAGCAGAGGAAAGAAAAAGAAAAAGTGAAAAACACCCCACTGGAATTCTATATAAATCGCAGCTAAGCTTGAGCTATACTCAACTCGCTCTCTCTTTCTCAGTCTCTCTCTCTCTCTCTCTGTTTCTCTCTCTCTCTCTCTCTCTCTCTCTCTCGCTGTCTCTCTGGTGCCTCTCTGAGTGCCAGCTCAAAGCTATGGATGGCAACGTACTGACTCAAGAACAGATAGAGGAGTTTAGAGAAGCGTTTTGTCTGTTTGACAAGGATGGAGACGGTAATATGTCAATCGAGTTTAGTTTTATCTTTTTTTTTTTGGTCTATGATTTTCGGTTATGGTATCTGTAACTTGAATGGTGGGAACAGGTTGCATAACAGTTGACGAACTGGCCACGGTCATCAGGTCACTGGACCAAAACCCTACTGAAGAAGAACTTCATGACATGATTAGCGAAGTGGATGCCGATGGAAATGGGACCATAGAGTTTCTCGAGTTCCTTGATTTGATGGCCAAGAAAATGAAGGTGAATTTAAAACACTCTTCATTCGTATAAACTCATTTTCTCATATGCATATACCGGACTGCTTGAATGTATTTATTTATTTTTGTTTTCTTTTTGGTTTTCAGGAGACTGATGCAGAGGAGGAACTTAAAGAGGCATTCAAAGTGTTTGATAAGGACCAAAATGGATACATATCAGCCACTGAGGTAGTTGTAATTACTAATATTGTAGCCTTTCGACTTTAATGTCATCAACTAATTAATTAACAACCTTCACCTTCTGACCAATTAAAATCCTATATTTTGATACTTTACATTATTGAAATCTGTTCCACTTTTTGCTTTTCCATCTTTATTCTTTTGACTCGTAGGTTAAATAGTATGTGAATGGCTATGTATGCACATGTAGCTTTAACAAGTAGTCGGCAGTTTTTAATATTGGAAAGCCAAAAAGATCTAAAGATAAATCATCTTGTTCAAGATTTTTACCCTATAGTTGACGGTGATTTGATTTGAGAAAGCTTTTGTTAATTATATATATATATAGAGAGAGAGAGATAGAGATGGATAGTCTTCTGCCTTTTGTCACGTCGGTGGACAAGAATTAGCTACGTCGATGACTTTTAGTGAATATCCACAAATAATCTGGAAAAAGAGTTCGCTGTAAATGTTATTTCCTGGGGGACACTTTATTACAATAATTACCAAAAATAGCATTTACAAAATGGGTAAGAGCCAAGACGAGATGCAAATATAAAATATTAGAATCTTGAGCCTTGATATTAGCGTAAATAGCTAGCATTCAATGTTTTATCTGGCATTTCACATGCTTAACCTAATTTCTGATTAATATAAACATGGATTACACTGCCTCATGACTTTCTTTAATTCTTTAACCATGAAGACAATCTAACCGAGTTAAACTTTGCTTTGGTCTTCGCTGGTCATGTCTAGTTGAGGCATGTTATGATCAATTTAGGCGAAAAGCTAACAGACGAAGAAGTGGAGCAGATGATTAAAGAAGCAGATTTGGATGGTGATGGCCAAGTTAATTACGAAGAGTTCGTGAAAATGATGATGACTATTGGATAATAAACTACCATGAATCTGTTCATCTTCAAAAGTAACTTAGCAAGGAAAATGTGTGTTCTTTCCCCTTTTTTATAAGTTTAATTCGTTGCATTAATTTGTCAAAACCTAGAAGACGACTTTGATTTGTTCAACTTTTCTATATAATGTATTCTTTCGATGTTAGTGGAAATTTCATTTAACGTAGAAAAGTATGTTAGCTTCACTAATGTTGTTTGTTGACTACCAATCCATATCAAACGCTATTTCATTCAGTATTTGTCAACTTTGTAATCCTCAACAACTCAGAAACTAAGTATAAGTGAAATGTTTTGTAACTTCTGCTGATGTGACCAACAAGCTGTCATGTAATTCCCCTTTCTTTTTTGTGGAAGAACTGGTGATGATGCTTACGTTTTAATGCTTTTTTTCTATCCTCGTGAAATTGTGTTTGACCCATTTGGCCACTGTGTGTCCTACCCAACTTTTTTCCTTTTCACACTAACATTCCAGCAATCAATTGAAAAACATATTGTGCTTATGGAGTTCATTTAAGAGTTATTTAATTAAAAAAGTTTAATTTTAAAGAGAATAATTAATTAAAAATTAAAAATACATAAAAATTTGTAAATACAAATTAAATCGGTCATTTAAAATATATAATTTATGAAATATTGTATACATCTAGTAATTTACTTAATTAGCATAAAGTATCAATATGAAAAAAGGGAGGACTAGACATTAATTAAAGATGCGACAACAAATATAGCCTTTCACTTTCGGTGCATCTTACAATTAAAAGGCTGTTGGAAGACCGTTGACCTTCACATTGTGTGGTAGCTAGCGTAAAGGAAGATGTTTAAGCATGTACCAAGTCCTTCATCTTATTCATTTGTCAAGATCAAATTATGTTAGAAATTAATTGGTAACTCTGAGAATTATAACTAATAACTTTATTCTTGGAGCGGAATTTTAATTGTCAGATTTGATATTAGAAATTGATTGGCAATAAGGGATTTAAATCATAATTAAGATGATAATTAGCAAATACTTAAGAACAAGAATATCATGTCTCGTATAAAAAGGCGTGTTTTTATTGTTATCAAATACGTATTTTAGTTTATATCTTTCATTTTTATAATTGAGACAATAATACGATAATGACATTCAATTTAGAATTATTTAAAGCGCTTTGAATCATTATAAAATGATTTTTTATGATATAAATTGATTAAGAATTACGAATTAACAATTTTAAAACTAAAACTTCTTTTTATCAATTTTATATTTGAGTAGTAACAAAAAAAATCATATTTTAGATATTATTTATATGATAAGTAGTTTTAATATAAAAAATCAAGTTATTTGATTAAATGGTGTTTTCTTTTATGTTAAAAAATAAAATTCTAAAAACAATATCATTTCAGTTAATACAAAATGAAATCATTTGATATGATAATATAACTTTTTATTAGAACAATTTGTCATATATAATAATTAAAAATCACATTGTATTCATCAATATATTAAACTCGAGCAAAGTTACGTAACAAATGTGTTAGAGCGGCCCAACGCCATCCAATTGCCTCTCCAACAATCCAAAGAAAACACCAAAAAAACACTCTCTCTTGGTTTATTGCAAATGCCTAAACCAAACAATAGTCTCTTCAATGGCCAAAGCTCCATTTCTCAAAATCCAAATGATGACCACTGAAGAGTAATGCAGTTTAGTTCATTACAGAAGTACAGCAGATGCAGTTGCTGAAGAGGGATGACCTGCGTTTATGCTTGTCCTTTGCCTTAATAAGCGAAACTGATGCAACTTCTTTAGTACCTGCACTCCAGGAGTCCTTGTCTTTCTTCTTTAAACCAGCTTGGGTTGGTTCAGAATCAACCTCTTCATCATCACCTTTCCTGAAGCCAAGGAATGGAGTTCTTGATTTATCAGAATCACTTCTTTCGAGAGGAATCACTTTCTCTTCTGCAGGAATTACTTCATATTGAAATGAATCTCTCTCAAATGTTGCATGAGGAAGCCTGCTCTGTATGCTTATGTCAACCTGGCTTGATAAGCACTCAATTGCAGTCTTATCCTGATATAGTAGAGTGTTTTGATCAGATTCTTCGTCCTTTGCTCCTCTTCGAAGAACAAAATCGAAGCTTGGAGACTTCCTTATCTTTGCATGAACATTCAAAGGATCAGTATTCGAGTCAATGCTGAATCTCTCTGCATTTTCTTGTGTCTCGTAATTATTTCCTGCTACCATAGCTTTCTCAACTTTACTGCATTGTTCAATGCAGTGATCATGTAATATTGAAGGTTGAGTTTCTAACCCTGACTCTGGAGTTGCAATGATATTATGTAGAAATTCAGGTAAACCTCCATCACTTGCCGTCCTATCCACAGAGACCAAGGTTTCTTCAGGGAAGCTTGAGGCGGCAGAAATGGAAGCTGTGGCAGCAAAGAAATCACTGAAATTTTCAGGCTTCAATTCCAGGTCTGAATTTCCATTGACTTGAGCATTATCAGGTTCCATTTCAGCTTCCCCTTGGTGATCTTCAGCCTGAAACAGAAAACCAGGAGTTTCTGGTGTACATGTTTGATGTTCTCCAGCTTCTTCTTCTGCAGTAATTCCTCTACTATGTGAAATTTCACTTCGTTCTCTCATCAGTGGAACTACTTGTTTATCTGATGATTCCTCTTCCTCAAGTTTGCAATCTTGTTTTCCTTCTTCTTTAAAGTGACCATTAGAAAAAGGTATTTCACCTAGAATCATTTCAGGTTTGCTAACCATTATAGGCTCTGCTTTTGCCTCCCTGAAGTTTTCTTCGGCAGTCTCATTCCGGTTGTTGTTTTCAGAAACCACCTTTTCACTAAACTCGAAAGAATTATGATCATCTTTTTCGTCTTCACCTTCCGGTTCTGTAGTTATCAAATTTTCTTCGCAAATTTCAATTGTAGAATCCTGATGGGTCATCAGATTGAGTTCTGGTGGTGGCTGAAAGGCATCCTTTCCATGACAATTTGTCTCAGTACTTGACTCTCTATCTTGTACCTGTTCAAGAACTCTAACTTCAGATTCCTCATCAATCGACACTTCATTTTCCTCTGTCGCCATTCTTTCTGCGGTCAGATAATCTATTTGATTCTCCAAATCTAGATTAATGTCAGAAACAATGATTTCATCAGGATTGTTGTGCTTGTGGTATCCATTCTCCTTACTCGAACATGAGATGTTATCATCTCCATTTTGTGAACTGGAGCTATCTTGTGTACGTTTAACACCATTTATAATTGATGAGTCATAAATCTCATTATGATCAACGGATAGATATATAGATTCTTCCTGCTCTGCATCATCATCCGATGACGATACTTGGACCAAAGTTGATTTCGAAACCACCCCTTCCTCTGTTTCAGTTCACAAAATACAGAACAGTTTTACCACATAAAATAGATTCCCTCTGTTTCAGTTTACAAAATACAGAACTGTTTTATCACATAAATTAGATTCTATCTGATAGCTTCGTTTTAAGAGCACAGAGATAGATGAATATAAGACGAAGATCCGGTTGAAAAAAAATAAACTTTCAGTATCTAAGGGGCCTGATTATGTTAAAGGTAGGTTGAATTCTTGAGAATTATGCTAACCTTTGCCAAGAGAAACCTCGATCCCAAGGCGACTCTTGCTTGTTTCCAAAAGATTCTCCTTCAAATTCAACTCCATCGTCAGGTCATGTTCTCCCACTTCCTTCTCAAATGAAGCTGGCTGCATTTCAGAATCTTCAGTACGATTTTCATTGGATTCAGTTTCAGGTTTTGGAGATTCAGCAGGAGGATAACCTTCTGCAAAAACAAAATGGCCGCCTAAGTCAGTCTTGCTTGGCATTCAAGTTATTCCTGAATGCTTAGTTTTATCGAACTAGATAAAACCTGTTCTATTAGATGATATCAGGGCATCGGTGTTAGTCTGTCCTGCTCCTTGCTCATCAACAGGATCTAAGACCGTCTCTTTCTTATGATAATCTTCACTTTCAGCTGCAGTAACGCCATGATTTTCTTCTTTGACATCTTTAACCAGAGCAACTTCATGCGTAAAATTCCCCTGAGCTTCAGTGGTGGTATCTTCTTCTTCTGTATCATTTCATGAGCATTATAGTAATGATTAACGTTCACATTTTAGGATGTACAAACGTCACAAAGTCGTACCTCGCAATCCAGAGTTGTTGTTGCCCATTTCGTTTCCCATATTCAATATGCTGGATCCTGCAATACAAAAAGATCAACTCCTACAACTTGTCAACATGACCATGAATATGAATTCCGTTACACTGTTCTAAAAGTACATACCATGACCATGAATGTAATACAGCTAAACGTCTGAGACTCTGCCAGAGTGTTGATGCTCGATTAAGACGTCAACTTCACTAGCATTGCTTGGAAAAAAGTGTCTATTCGGGTCACCTGTCATCCAAACTGATACATCACCAAAAAGTCAGCAACACATTAAATCTTGTCATTCTCTTTTCCCACTTTACATGACATTCTGTGACTGCGAATTATATTATTAGAGAGATGGGGACATTGCTATGTATTTAAAGTCTAGGCAATCTTGAAGGAATATTTAGGGCAGCTCAAGTGTCCAACCTAGTCTCTATATAATAACCAATTCATTTGCATAGCGAACAGATGCTTGTCCAGATTTGACTTTACTGCAGTTAGTTTGTTGAAGCTAGCAGGCGCAGATTCTGAAAAATTCATTAATATTATCCCTTTTCAGAAAGTTCAAAAGAGTTGTAAGTCAATGAGAAATCACAGAGAAATGATTCTCTGTCTACCCGGAATTACCTCCATATTGGATGTCAACTTTCAGCTAACTAAAACTGAGAAACTTGATGTTAGAGAAAGGACCTACATCCCGGGCCATAGAGGACCCAGAGAGGGTTGAAAAAGTGTTGGAGGGTCATGGAATCCGAGACAGAACTTGCCATGATAAAGTTGTATACGTAAATAGTGGCTGTACCTACTTTTCGGGTTAAGTGAATGTTGCACAGTGGTTATGATAAGGAAGTAAAAACAGGTGGGTCTAGCTATATATTGAAGATTGCTTGGGTTGGAAGCTGATTTCCTGTTGCAGGGATGGCCATGGAACTGCTTTTCTTTTATCTTTTAGTTCTCTTTTTCAGCCTAACCACATTATGGCTGTGAATTAATGCGGAACTCTCTTCAACTTTTGCACAAGCTCAAAAGCTGAAGAATTGGACCCTTCCCTCTACTTTTTTCTATATAAAAGGAACATTTAGCTAAGAGTTGGTGGAAGTCCACCATATTCTGCCATCTTTAAGCTAAAAGATTAGTAGATGAAATGATGATGACCACATTGGCGTGAATATGTAGTAGTTGGAACCTTTAAAACTTATGAGGCCAACTCATATGGTCACTTTAAGTTAATAACTTTAATAAAAAGAAATAAAATACAAGAAGTATTTTATTTTAATTTATTAAGCTAACCTAGTTAATGAGATTGAGAAAGGAATTAAAATATTGTCCTCGGAGGATTCAACTTCTCGTATTGTTAGTTTGTTTTCTATGCAATACTAACTTGGTAAATCCGAAGTTAAAAAAACCGAATCGGTTTGATAATTTTAGTAATAAAAGTTTTGAATCGGTTAATTTTTCAATTCGATTTAATTTAATAATTTTTTGTTAAAAATCAATCAATTTATTCATTAATCGGTCAGTTTTTACGAACCAAATAAATTGATTAATTTTTATTTAGTATTCTCTTTTTTAATCAAACTTTAAATTGTTCGATAGGAAGGGTATTCTTCTTTAATTATTTTTCAAAATATTTAATTTCATTCAATCTTGAACTAATTTTAAAACAATTTGATATTGATCGAAACTTTTAAACTTTAAACCTCTTGGTTTAAGGTTTTTAAAACTTTGATAAAAAAGTAAATATGATCATTTCTGCTTATTAATTATTTGCCTTGATGTTTGTTTGTCTAATTAATATAACTATTGTATTTATCCTTCTTATTTCAAAAAAATGAGTATCTTAATTATTATTATTTTAATATATTTGAGTTGGGTATATAGTTTGAGTGACAAGATTTAGAAACTTAAATGAGGAGATTATCTAATGTACTATTACGACTACTATCACTACTACTATTATTATTATTATTAGAAATTGAAATTCTATAAAATTTGAGTTAAGGTAAAAAAAAATCCAAGCAATAGTTATATGATAATAAATTTGATCAAATTAAAATTCTACTAAATTTGAGTTCAAAATTTTTTCAAATTTTGATCTTCATATTACATTAAAACAAAATTTTAATTTTTTAATTTCTTATGTTCTTTTCAAACCACTTAATTTCTTAAATTTAAATTCAAAGTCGATCTAAATATTAATTAATTCACAATTTGCCAAACCCAGATCAAAATATTAACTATACGAATGGACTGATGTTTTTGCTCATCTTTTCTAAGCCGTGCAAGTTCTACAGCCAAATCCCAAGGATCTCTCTTTCTTCTAATTTAATATGTATTAAGATCAATACAAACAGATTGCTTCGTTACAATCTTATTATATAAATAAAATTAGTATACTGCATGCGATTATATATTTTATTTAATAAAATTTAAAGACCATTTATAAGATTTAACAATCTATTTTTAGATTCTAACCCTTTAAATTTCTAGGCTTTTGTTAGAATTTAAAAAAGTATTCACAATGTTGGAATTTTACTCTTAAATTATGTTTTTAATAAAATTATTTTTAAAAAAATTTAATGCTTAAAACCATGTATCTTAAGTAGCTAATTTAATTTGCATCATTTTAATATTTTAATATCTTAAGTACCTAACATAATGTATAAAGATTAATTTTTTAAAGTAGATAATTTCATTATAATTTAATATTCATGATTTAATATTTCTAAAGGTCTTAGTTTGTTATATAAAATTAATAATGTGTGAATGTGTCTATACCTTATCTATATAATTGGTCCAAGTAATTTATTCATGTATTCACCCTATCAGTAGCAAGGTTTTGGATTTTATACTGTATCTGTTCATATCGGTCAAAAAAACAGTAAGAAATTTAGTAGTTTAGTACAGGTCAATACTGGTAGTCTGGTATCATATATTTTAAAAAGATGAGGGATTTATTTTAAAAAATGAAATTGTCTCATTTAAAAGATGAAAGACACAGTTGATTGAGCATAAAGTTTGGTCCATGTGCATGCATCATAAAATTTGGTTCACATATAGAAACACATGTGTTGCAGAAAGAAAGCAGGCAATGAGAGTAAGCAAAGTGGAAAGTGGACAATTTCTATGAGGTGAAGTTGCATTCAATCCACCTATTAGAAAAGAGCAAAAAGATAGCGACCTTTCTATTGTGCCCTGACTGACAAACCAAGGCGGCTTTTAGAGATAGACAGATACAGATACAGAGAGACGGATTGGGTAACTCTCATCAAAAACCAAAAGTTTATTCAGCGATTTTAATTTACATGCTTTCGTTTGGGGGAATCAAAAGAGGTGAACTTTGTGAAGAAAGTGCTAGTAGTGACAAGGGATAGCTATGGATAGGACTGGGTCAGGCCGGGGCCCGGCCCGACCCATGATACTAGGATGTTGTCTGAGTGCTGGAATGCTCACAATTGTTGTAGCTGAAATCCAGAAGGTTTGACTTTGGCTGTTATACAAACTCTTGCCTATTCGATGAAGAGAATGATGGCTGATCAAGCTATGGTAGAGAAAGCTCTCTGCATGTGCAGACTAAGGTCTCTGCCACCAATTTGCACTGACGAGATTTAAGCTGATGATGGAGAAGAATATCAGAGCAGAAGTTGACTTTGACTCACAAACGCTTCATTGTTGGCATTTTCCAAACTTTGCACTGTGAATTTTGTAAGGTTGCAAGGACCTGGTCGTGTCAAATACTGCAGAGCTTTCTCCCCATTGCTTGATCAACCATCGTTCTACTCATCTAATAGGCAAGAGTTTGTATAATAGCCAATGGCAAGCCTTCGGGAACTGTAGCTTCAAAAAATTTGCGACTTCTCCTGCTGCAATTTCCACTCAGTCTTCGCCTTAATTCCGTTGACTTCCATATTCTCTTGTGGGATCGCCTGTGAAATATGGACTAACACAGTAAGTACTAAGAAAGAAAGTCACCCCAACCCTTTCTAATAAAACACATTAGAGAATTATTGCAGTAAGACCTTGAAAAGCATCTTCCGTAAATAGAAAGAAGCTCTATTTCAGGAAGATGCGTGCATATTTTTGTCGATTTTCACACGAAGAATTATCACCAGACAGCCACCATTAGAAGCCACCAGCTATAGTTTCTTGTAAGACTTGAGTCATTCTTGACGTTGCTCGAGGATTTTCCTCCGTTGCCAAAAATATGAACCCATCTTCCTGAAATAGAGCTTCTTTCTATTTGGGTGTCATTCCATGAATATCAGAATATGGAAGATGGGGAACCAGGTGCTTTTATAACAAGCAATGCCATGATCTAATTATGCAGTAGTTGCTTTACAGACAGTCATTGACGCTGATGTGGCTGTTGGCCGCAGCCATTTTTGACTAGAACTTAAGCTGAAACGATTTCTTTTTGGAAAATGTTAGGTTGAAACGTTCTCTACACCAACCACGTCGTGAGAAAGCATTCGACCGCAATCTTTTACCTTTCTCCTGTAATTAAATGAATCCCAATAAAACTCCTGGGCTTGACAGCTTCAATGCCTCATTCTTCCAAAAATAGTGGGGCATGATTGGCCCCAACGTAGTTCACTACATCCAGCAAATTTTCAAGCTTGAATGGTGGGATAAGGATCTTAATCAAACCATTTTGGTTTTGATTCCTAAAGTTCCCTCCCTGCAAATGATCTCTCAATTTCGACCAATCAATCTCTGTATTGTCCTTTATAAAATCATTTCGAAAGTTATTGTGTATCGATTAAAACCTTATTTGGACTACCTCGTCGAGGCTAACTAGTGTAGTTTTATTTTAGGCCGTCAAATCACAGACAATATTATAATTATCCAAGAAGTGATCCACTCAATAAGAAAGAAGATGAGCAGGATCAACTTCTTAGTCGATTTGAAAAAAGCTTATGATAGGCTGAGATGGGATTTCATTCAAAACATTTTGCAAGACATTGGGCTTCCGGGTCACTTAATCACTATCATCATGTAATATGTCACGACAGTGACCATGCAAGTCGATTGGTAAGGTACCCTAACGACCTCTTTCAGCCCTTCCTGTGGGATTCGACAAGGGGACCCACTCTCACCATACTTATTTGTTTTATGTAAGGAGAGGTTGGGTCATCTTATTCGCCAGAAAATGGAGCAAGGGAATTGGAAACCAGTTAAACTGAGTCCTACCAGGCCACCCATCTTCCACCTTTTCTTTACGGATGATCTCGTGTTGTTTGCGGAAGCTGCAGATTCTCAGATCCAAGTTATTGCATGGACCTTAGAGACGTTTTGTCAGGCCTCTAGACAGAAAGTTAATACTGCTAAAACTCAAATCTTTTTATTCAAGAATGTCCTCCCCGCGATTGCATTAGGCATCCAATGCACCTACAATCTGGGCAAGTATCTCGGGGTTTCTCTAATTCATGAGCATACTTCAAAACATACTTATCAGTACATTATTGAGAATGCCCAGACTAAGCTCACAGGTTGGAGGGCAAAAGAGTTGTCCCTAGCGGGGCGGGTTACATTAACCCATTCGGTGATGTCAGCCCTTCCTATTTACACGATGCAATCTGTGCACCTCCCATAACAACTCTGTGATGATTTGGAACGACCGATGTGCGACTTACTCTAGGGATCCATGGAAGCCTAGCAAAAAATTGACCTGGTTCATTGGGATGCTGTGTGTAAGCCCAAACACCAAGGGGGACTAGGTCTTAAATGGATCCGTGCTTCCAATGATGCCTTATTTTCCAAGCTCGGATGGGCTTTACTCACTCAACCAGCTACTCTGTGGGTTCGAGTCCTCCGGGCCAAGTATTGACTCGGACCTGATTCTATTCCTTCTTCCATCGACAGGCAACGGGCCTCAGTCACTTGGTGGGGTATTTCTGCCACTTGGCAGTATATTCATCAAGGCATCAAATGGAAGCTGAGTAATGGGAGGCGTATTCAATTTTAGCTGGATAACTAGGTCCCCCATAAGGGAGACGCTTTGTCTAGCGGCCACCACCAATCTCCCTGATTTCCTTCTGCACGCTACAATGGCGGAGTTAACTAATGAAGTTGGCCAGTGGCGATGGCACCTCTTCCAGCACTATCTCCCTTCCTCGATATGTACGGAGCTTGCCGAGATCCAGCCTACTATAGAGAGTGCAGAGGAGGATAGCATGATCTGAGGCCTTACACCCTATGGACGATTCATTGTCGCATCCGCTTATGACCTCATTGACGGGGGTAGCACGGAGGATCCCACTAGCCTATGGACTTCAATTTAGAAATGGTCGGGGTCGCAACGGATTCGCGCTTTCCTATGGCTTCTCACTCAGGATAAACTATTGACGAATCAGCAGCGAATGGCTCGTTGGCTCACGTCAGATAATAGTTGCCAGGTATGTGGACAAGTCGAATCCATTTTGCATGCTCTCTGGGATTGTCCGCGAGTCATAGCATTCTGGGGTCAACTTGCCCCAGAAGCTATGGATCCAAAATTTTTCTATCGAGATCTGGTACGTTGGGTGACTTGCAACCTTCAATCACCTCTCCAAGTGAATCGAGTGGGCTGGACCACTATTTTTGAGGTGGCCTGTTGGTTTCTATGGCAGTGGAGAAACCTTAGCCTGTTTGACACTACATTTGTTTGGCCGGAAGCCGAATCTCGTGCTGTTATGGAGTATGTGAATTGGATAGGTAAAGCACGTTCCGTGAAAAGTTGCATTTTGACGAATTCGGGTCTTGCCCATGGTACCTTAGTCAGATGGTTCTATTACAGTTTTAATTGATGATAACTTTTTAGTGGCAGGTACCCGAGGACTCCTACACCGACCCTAACAGGTGCAGTTACAACACGTGAGTCGCGAAGGGAATCAGTACGCTGATCGACTTGCCTCTATTTCGGCGATGGCCAGTCCAAGCATTCATATGCTTACCGAACCTTCAATGACGATTATGGAGTTACTTCACCGGGACCAACAAGGCATCCAGTACCGCTGAACTTTGCGTTAGTTAGGATGAGTTTTGTTTGGTTTTGATTATTTTCCCTTGTAAAAAAAAAAGAAGATTCTTTTTATTTTTATTTTTATTTTTTAAAATGTTAATGATCATCAATATTTATCGCATAACTTTTTTTATTAAGAAAAATTATACAGTCAAATTTTTATGAACTTCAGAAATTGCATGTATTTTTATCTTATTATTTATGGTTAATCAGTCTATTATGCATTAGCCTACCTTTTCTGTTTTATTTTATCATTTTATTATTGTCAGTGGAAACAATAATAATATTATTATAATTAATATTATTAATTATAAGACCCATCTGACTGTTATACCTATTGGCTTACTGTAATTCTAAATTCTTTAAATAAAATAAAATTTTTAATTACTTTTAATTACATATCATCAATCCTACTCTTATAATTAGTTTGTTGTGTTGTTTTATGACTTATTTTATTTATTATAATTGATTGTCCGTACAATAATTTAGAAAAGATACCGTGTTACATCGTCCTTGTCAAAATTACTGTTTTGAACAAGTGGGTCTTGTCTCTTGGCGTCTAGTTTCTGTCAGTGGAAAGGTTCTTAACACGTGTCGCGTAAACCATTTTCAAGAATTATCAAACTTGTTCGATTTTTTTTTCCACAATGATTGAAGCGACGATCATGACCTTTTGAAAGTGGACCGAGCCGAGAGTATATTGGACTTGAACATGTCAATTCAACCTGACCAGAGGATGACAAAGCAAGACCTTTCAAATACAGTATTTAGGTTTAATCAATTGGACCTATAGGCTGGGTTGGCTGGCTCATTCTAAAGCCATACAAGCAATGGGGGTTTTTTTAATAAAAAAATTGTAAATTAAGAGACCAAAACAACAGGTGAAGGCTTACTAGGTCAGAAACAGATTTGGGAATTTTGGAAAAATAGACGCATTTGACTCTACAATATTTTATCCACTTATGCGTAGAACAAATAAAACGAAACAGGATTGGCGCCATCAGAGGATCTCCTTCTAAGATACACACCGAGGATGTACTTTAATATTACTTAAAGCAGAGGAAATATTATATTCAGCTTTACGTGGAATATTCGAGCAGAAGATCCTGTACTCTGTCGTTTGGGGTTCCTGTGCCTTGCGTCCATGAGAGAAGCGGTAAAGAGGATTGATGGCAGGCATCTCTTGCAAACTTTTAGGGTGTATTTGGTTTTATGTTAATTAACAGAACTTAACAACACATTTTTATTATTTGAAAGAAAATTTTATGATAAAATATAACAAAAAAAAGATAAAGATAGAAGATTTTATGTTCCATTCCGTTTCATCCTAAATAGTGAAAATAAGAAAATTCTAATTATAAGAGTTAAGATATAAAGTAAAATAATAAATATATACTATCTAATATATTTTCAATTATTTTTATAATACCAATTATTTTTCCTTACTCTAATAATAACCAATACATTTCTATATATTTATTATTTTTTATAATATCAATTTTTTCATAATACCAATTATATATGTTATTGACATCCCACGTCGGACAAGTATGAAAGCATTTAACAATTTAAATAGTATGTAAACCCCTCCCTTTTAAGCTAGCTTTTAGAGATGAGTTAGGTCTTCGATCAGTAATATCAATTATTTCTATATAAATAAAAATATAAATAACATAGAATATAATAAAATAAATTTTAATATGATAGAATTTATTAAATAATTAATAATAATATTTTTATATAATTAATAATAAATAGTATATAATTAATAATAAAATAAAAATATTATTTTAAAATAAAAATTATTTGTAACTGAATAAGTCACAATTATGACCTTTTAATTAGACATAATTTATGTTAAACTTCCCGCAACAGCTATTTTAATATAAGAAGTATAATAATCATTTATAATACATTATATTCTATTCTATCCATCTTCTAAATAGTATTTTATTACATTACATTATAAATTTTGTCGTCTCTTTAAAAAATGTTTTATTATACCACATCCTATTTTATTATAAAATTTTAGGTTACATTCATTAATTAGCGTCCAGACAAATACGACCATAAGCCGCCGAATTAGACTTCATTTTGTTTTAGTGTCCGAATTAGACTTCAATCACCGTCCGTCTTGCCTACGAGATTGTTTGTGACAAACTTTGTTATTGTATATTGTACGTAAGACGTCTAGGAGATTCGTAAAGAGTAAATTACACCGTGTATTATGAGTTTTAAAGATATTATGATTTATAAAAATAACTATTTTTATATTTAAATTAGTAAGGTAACTTAATTGTATCAAACAGGTATTTATTTTAAATAATTGAATGCTTTAAATTTTGATGTGTATAAAAATTAATGATCATCTATGTATTATCAATAAAATTTTGGAAATTTTATTTGAATAAAAATATTTTTATAAATTTACAAAGTTTGAAAATAAGTTGAAAATTTTTCAAAGTATTTTGAACAAGTTGATAAAATTTATTCGGAAATTTTAAATTTTATTTTTAAGAGGATTATAATAAAATCTATAAATATATTTTGTATAGGTCGTAATATACAATATTATAAAATTAAAATTAAAATTAAAATATATTTAATATTATTGAAAATTCAAAATTTTTATCACAATTTTACCACCACCACTAAATCTAATATTTGAATCTTGTGTCATCACAAAATTAAGAAAAATGTCGGGCCTCCTGCGTTCTTTCGTGGGCTGCTTTAAGGTTCCAAAATTTCAGGTCAACAGGAACTTCAACTTCCCACATGGAAACTAAACAACAGAACTATTCCTTTCCATTTCACCAACTGCAGAACCCCTTTATCCAACTGAATACGCGCTTCTTGACTTAAGCTGTTCCATTCAGCTTTAACCCCTCTTCAATTGGGTATGAGCCTTCCCTTTATCACTTCCATCACTACCCATTTTCAGTGAAGCACCTTTTCTTCTACTACCTTTGTGATTAATCCATTACTAGCCGGAATTGAATACCACATAACACTCTTTCTTCCGTTCTTTCTGCAAATTATGTCTGCCCTTATCCAAGCTCCTGTTAAGCGGAACCCCAGGTGGCACTTGGACTTTCTTGCCATCTACTGCTCCAGAACTCTATTCTCTGTGGTGGTCAATAAGGCCACAAAGAAGAAGGTTAATGACCGTTCTGTTATCTAATGTTGCACCAGAAGCAGGCCACTTTGGTATTGATCAAACAACTCTTTCTCAACTCGTGAAGGAGGAAAATGTCCAGAAACTTGAAGATATGGAGGAGTTGAAGGTATTGTTGCTGCTCTCAGAAGAAAGGGATTAGAGGTGATGATGAAGACATTTTCAACCGACAAAAATCCTTTGGTTCCAACATATATGAGAACCCATACACAAAGAGCTTCTTTATATCTCAACTTAAGGCAATGAAAGATCCTCTCGTCATCCTCCTGATAGTATGTGCTGCCTTTTCTCTTGGTTCTGGCATTAAAATCAACGGGCCTAAAGAAGGATGGAGTAATGGAGGCACCATATTTCTTACCATTTCTCTGGTTACTACTGCATGCTCTGCTGGGCAAACAGATACTTCAACATGTTGTCCAACAGCAATGACAATGTCAAGCTGAACGTTGTCAGAAATGAATGTTGGCAGAATATCCCCATTGATGAACTTCTTGTTGGTGAGGTTGTGAGCCCGAGAACTGGAGGCAAAGTTCCAGCTGATGGACTGCTATTAGACGAATATTGTTCGCTGCAAGTGGACAAATCAAATCTGGTGGACTGCACTGACCATGTGAATCTTATCAGCACCCAGAATAGATTTTTGCATTCAGGTTCTATGGTGATTAAGCGTTGTGCTCGCATGCTTGTTACAGCAGTTGGCAAGAACACTACATGGGACGAAATCCTGTCGAAGAAATAGAAGGATTCTCAGAAATCAACGCCTCTGCAAACTCAACTCAACAAGATGGCCGCAGTAATTGGCAATGTTGGCTTGTCAATAGGTTTTCTTGCTTTTGTGGTCTGGTTGATCCGATACTTTGTGGGGAGGAGGAATGAGAATATCTGGGGCAAGCCAAAATTTGGTGTTATCAGCGACATAGTCGGAATTATAGCCATCTCAGTTGCTATTGCATCAGGAGCATTTGTTGATGGTTTACCATTGGCTGTTGCAATTATGCTCGCTTATTCAATGAACAGTATAATCAACAATCATGCTTCTGTAAGAAATCGTTCTGATTGCGAAGCGATTGCCTCGGCTAACACCATCTTCATAAAATTCGATCAGATGACAGTAACCAATTTTTGGTTAGGACGAGAGTTTATTGAATAAGAAGCCTCCTCTTTAGTTGTACCAACTGTAATTCAACTACTGCAACGAATAGGACCGAACATTAGTCAGTCTCTGTCAAAAGTTCTTCTTTCTTTTGGACTCCTACAGAAAAAGCAATTATTTCCTGGGCCACTCAAGAGATTCGCATGGATGTGAAGGAAGTCAAAAATGGCTGCAACATCCTCTACACTGAGGCCTTTGATCAGATGAAGAGATACGGTTGGCTTTGTACGAATATGAATTGTGATAATACAATGCATATCCACCCCAAAGGTACATCAATGGCTGTACTGTCCAGGTGTTATGACAGGGCAGGGAGGGTCATAAAGATTGATGGTACTGCAAGGAAAAAAATGAAGCAAGCAATTCAAGCTATGGAAAGTGATGAACTTAGGTGCGTTGCTTTTGCTCACAAACAAATTTATGCAGAACCCCCTTATGAGTGTGGAGTATTCCAAGAATCGGTCAAGGAAAAAAGCATGATATTATTACTGTTTGTTGGTGTGAAAGATCCCTGTAAACCTGGATTCAGAAAAGCTGTAGAAGAATTCCAACAAGCTGGAGTGAACATCAAAGTTGTAACAAGAGACAGCATTTCAACTGCCAGAGCCATAGCAACAGAATGTGGCACACTCAAATCTGATCAGAACCTAGAAGGTGGAAGTAGTTGAAGGACTGGAATTCCAGAAATATACGCACGAAGAAAAAATGGAAAGAGTTTATATGATTCCGGAGATGGCAAGAGCAACTGCACATCAGAGGCTTCTTATGGTGGAAAATCTGCAAAGAAAAGATCACGTCGTAGCAGTTGTTGGTGATGCTGCAGAAGATTCAGCAGCTCTAAGGAAGGCAGATGTGGGAATCTCCATGGGTTCTCAAGCAACTGACTCAGCCAAAGAGAGCTCTGATATAGTCATACTCAATGATGATTTTATATCAGTTGTTCATGTTCTGAAATAGGGAAGGACCATGTTCAACCATCTTCAGAAATTTACCCCATTTCAGATCACGTTAAGCATCACTTCTCTTGTGATTGACCTTGTCACAGCAGTTTCAGCTCGGAAACCACCTAGCATAAACATTGTTGCAACCATTTCATCTGAAGAAATCCCATTTGCGGCACTTCAACTGTTGTGGGTCAAGCTGGTTATGGGTACATTGGCTGCTTTAGCTCTTACTCTAGGGCAGCCCGCCAAAAAGTTCATAAGGCACCCTGTAAAGAAAGACTTTCTTATAACCAATATCATGTGGAGGAACATACTAAGCCAGGCTATGTATCGCATAGCTGTCTTATTGACCCTACAGCTCAAAGGTAAAGCAATTTTTGGTGTGGACGATTAGGTAATGGATACCTTGATTTTCGATACCTTCATGCTGTGTCAAATTTTCAACAAATTCAATTCAAAAGAGCTGAAGAAGAGGAACATTTTCAAGAGGATACACAAAAGCAAGTTGTTCGTGAGCATCATTGGACTAGTAATTGTTCTTCAGGTTACACTGGATGAGTTCTTGAAGAGATTTGCAGGTACAAAGAGGTTAAATTGGGTGCAATGGGGTGCAAGTATCGGACGTGCAACCATATCCTGGCCACTAGCTTGGTGTGTCAAGTGGATACCTGTTCCAGACAAGCCATTTCTCAGCTATCTGAAATAGAAGAACCGGGACTGTGCATATACAGAGATTCCCCTTGTTCTTTGTTTTGTTGTTTTCTGTTTCTTTGATAAACTTTGTTAAGATTTTCCTTGGATACAATAGTGTTTAATGCTTGTACCTGGAAATAAAAACATAATCCGAACTTACTGGGGTATTGCAATACTGTTACAATTAGATGAGCAAAGGGGATTAAGAAATCTTTTGCCCTCCAAGCCTTCAATCTTCTTCAGTTTCCTGCAGTGTTCCATCTTTAATTCAATTTTTGACTAAGATCGATCGAATAGGAACTACTGTTTCTTTCGGTTTCTCCCAATCAATTGGAATCACTTTTACAACATAGAGACACATATATGCTGGAACAGGTTCTGGGACTTTGCCATTGTCTGCCGGAGTTAAACTGTCATAATATTCCACCATTCATTCCGATAGTACGATATGTAAACTAAGTTGTGCAAAATTAAAATTACCATCTGCATTGTTGGCATCGGATATGAAGAGAAAGTCATATGGCCTTGATGGATCAGAGAATGCCATTTTGCCCTGCGTCTTATCATATGCAGCCACCTAAAGTAGGATTTGATAAATGATCAGATGAATTCACAATTATATCAAAATGGTAATTGCAAATCAAAAGGCCTGACAATACATACCCTGAAAGGAAGAATGTTAAGACACTCTAATCCAAGAGCCATACTCAACACCTTCTTTCCATTATCAGCATCATAAAGATCCCGTTTCTCGACCCGATGGCTCATCCCAGCTGGATCCCGACCCACGATATAGAAATTAGCACCTGCATTGAACCAAGCTTTTGCATGCCGTTGTACCTCAGTTGGACCAGCATAGTGCATAGGCGATGGAAATATATATACAACAGTTGTCTCTGGATGAAGAACATCATCCTTAAGAACCTGAAAAACGCAATTCTTTTATAAAACCATTCTAATCGAAAACACATTTCTGAATAAGTCATTTAAACAAGTAGGGGAAGTTTCTGACAAAAATGTATAAAACCAAAATAGACATTAGATTTCTGAAAAGACAACTCCATCCAACTAAAGATGCTGATTAAAATGTTAAGACTGTCGTTCACCTTTTAATATTGCCTCATTCGCCAACTGAGAGGAATATCATCTGTTTTTGTGTAAATTCCCAGTGGATGGAAGCAGAAGAATAGGGTTCTTATAGCCCATTTCAAGCAGTCGTTTACAGGTATCTGTCATGAGTACAGCGTGGCCATTGTGGACAGGGTTTCTGCGTTGGAAAGCGAAACAGCATCTGGATTGCACTTTGCAAGCACCTAGTGAAGTTCTGCAGGTGACAATCGGAATCGATCAAGGCGATCATTGTACTTCACTGGTTCTATTACCTCCAGTTCCCCACCAATCATCCAATTCCCAGAATTCGTTAAACCTTCTTTAACTTAAGGTAGACCAGGAGCAGTGGTTCCCCATTTTCTTGCGATCTATTCTTCACTGGGTGCCATCATATCTCAATACTATTACACAGAAACGAATAACTTCGTCTTTACGGAGCATAAGAACTTTTTTAGCTGTTAAATATGTCTGGAATCTTCAGCTTATTTAAATTTTTTAGGGGTATTTTTGGTAATTTTAGTTTTATATTGGATTAATATATAAACTCCATCTTATTATTTAGGGTTGTATGTGAATGAAAAACTCACTTCTTTTGTAATTCTTGCCTTTTCTGATATTAAATTTGTGATTTGCACGTGACCCTAAATAATTGAGGTGAGTCACGTAAATCTGTGTAATGAATGATTAATTGATTTATTTTTCATTTTATTTTTTGAGTGAATCACATAAATTTGTGTATCGAATGATTAATTATTTTATTTTATTTTATCTTGATTTCCATAACAAATTGGTAATAAAGCTTTTGGTTTTTTTGTCCGAGCCTGTTAAACATAAAGATGTCATCATACAGTATCAGGATTGATAAATTTACTTAGAAGAACAACTTTTTTTGGTGAGGAGAGGAAGGGCTGGAAAAGCTAGTTCCGCAGGAAGACAATAAATTGACAGTCGCCTGCGAGGTGCAACCCAAGTCCAGGGGGCGGAGTCGACCAAGAAGACCATATGGGCACCTGTGACGATCCAATCTTCGCAAGAAAGTTCGCATAATAATTGCCCTCGCAAAGAACATAGTGAAAGGAGCAGCGCCATTGTCTAGCGAACAGGTCCTGGATATCCTGAATAAGAACAAGGTGAGGATGATATGGTTGTGGCAAGTCGGAAATAAATTTAACCACATCTAAGCAGTCGATTTCCACGAGCACACTACAGTACCCCAAGTCCCATGTGAGTTGTAGACCATGTTTGAGCTCCTGTAATTCCGCGAGTATGTTTGTCGCTATACCAACCGAGCCAGAGAACCCTGCAATCCAACAGCCCTCCATGTCTCTAATAAGGCCCCCAAGCCCCGCTCTACCGGGATTACGAACTGCACTCCCATCAGTATTCAGCTTCACAAAACCAGGAGGTGGCTTGGTCCAAGCGATCCACCTAGGGGGACGGTGAGATGCCAAGTTCGCTCCCGAGTCGAACACGCTAAGACAGTCCTGCATAAGCGAACGATGCCAAAGCCTTTGGGTCCCGGTAGACAAAGACTCACCATTAATGACTGCTTTATTTCGGGCACACCAAATGACCCAATATCCAATTAGAAACCAAAGCATGGAGGTTCTGGTGGCATGTGGTGCAAACACATTTGACGCCACCCAGTCGTTCAATGACGCCGTAAAAAAGGAAGGATCGACATGTGGAGTATGCAAGCGGGTCCAAACGTCTCGAGACCACATCCAATCACGCAACAAATGAAGAGTGGTCTCAGGGAATAGTGTACATCTAGCACACAGCAGAGATGGTGCTATACCCCGATGAAAGCGAAGAGCGTTAGTCAGGAGGCAGTCCCTATGAACTTGCCACAAAAAAAACTTAAGTTTGGCGGGGACAGGAAGCTTCCATAGTTGTTTCCAACACTTGCTACTATCTGGAGGATGAGGGAATTGCGAAATAAATGCGTACCATTCAGCCTTTGGCACATTAAAATGCATGCTCTATTGAAGCAACAATCAATTAGGACACCGCTTCAAGAAAAAAAGCCTAAATCAATGGATGAGTTCATTTTTGTTAAATAAGAGGAGAAGGTGCACTCAACCATTTTGCTATGTTTGGCAGATGAGATAATTTACAAAGTGATCAATGAAAATATTGCAGTAGGTCTATGGACGAAGTTGAAAGCTTATATATGACAAAATCCTTGACTAACAAGTTGTTCGAATGAAAGAAGGTATGCCTCTAAAAGAACATTTAGAAGAATTAAACTCTATTTTAATGGATCTTCATAATGTGAATGTTAAAATAGATGACGAAGACGTTATCCTAATTTTGTTAGTCTCTCTGCCTCCGTCATATGAAAATTTTGTAACTTCTTTTGTTATTGGAAAAGATACTGTCACTTTAGAAGAAGTCAGGTACAATCTTCATACTCGAGAGCTTAGGTATACGACATCTGGAAATATTAGAGAAAGTTCTGTAATTGGATTGGTAGTTGCAAATTCTTAAAAATCATGAGGATGTCCCGAGAAGGGAAAAGGAAAATGGAAAGGCAAAGGAAGGTCTGAGTCTAGATCTCGAGATTCGATTGTAAATCTACGAGATATTTGTAATTACTATAAAGAACCATGTCATTGGAAGAATGAATGTTCAAAGAAGAATGAAATAAAAACTCAACATGTTGTTGTTGCTCAGGATGATTTTGCGTTAGAAGAAAATTTAGTTCTTTTAGTGACCGATCGATCAGATTAAGAGAATAATTGGGTTTTGGATTCAGGATACTCTTATCATATGTGCCCATCTCGAGATTGGTTCACAACCTATGAGGAAAAAGATGGTAGAAGCATCTTAATGGGAAGCCACACATCTTGCAGAGTAATAAGCATTGGTTCAATTAAGATCAAATTGCATGATGATACAATTAGAACTTTAGATGATTTTTGACATATGCTAGAAATGAAAAACAACATCATTTTTTTGGGAGTTTTGGACTCAAAAGGTTTCAAGTATAATTGTGAAGGTGGAGTTTATTTTTTGGGAGTTTTGGACTCAAAAGGTTTCCAGTATAATTGTGAAGGTGGAGTACTTCGAATTACCATAGGTGCATTGGTGGTAATGAAAGGAGTCAAATATGATACCTTGTATATTTTGCAGGAAATACCAGTGACAGGTTCAGCTGCAACAATTTCCCTTTCAAAACAATCAGAATCAGATCAAACCAAGTTGTGGCATGTGCGACTAGGGCACATAAGGGAAAAGGAAATGGCTATTTTATGCAAACGGGACCTATTGGGAAACACAAGACATCCAATTTTGGCTTCTGTGAGCACTGTGTATTCGAGAAACAATGTCGAGTTCACTTTAAGAAAGTTGTGCGTAGGACAAAGACAACATTACATTACATTCATGCTGATTGTTAGGTTTCTTCTCACTTTTCAGCTTTAGGTAGAGCGAGGTATTTTTTGTCCGTGATTGATAACTACTCCAGGATGACATGGGTATTCATGATAAAGCATAAAAGTGAAAATTTCAAAACTTCATTTATATGATATTTTCTTTTAAAAGTATTGTAATTAATAAACTAGATTAGTAAATTAATTTTCCTCGTGAGATCAACTCTATTGTTATATATTACATTATTTAATAAATTGAAGGTAAATAAGGATTTAATTTTGTACATCTAACTACACATATCAATTACACATACAGAATGAGTTGAATAGAGTAAAAATATCTTAATCAAATTGGATTTAGATTATAAAATTTGAGAAAGTTTATGATTAAATATGAAGTATTTAGTAAATAAGGATTGATAGTAAATATTGAATCTTATTTGAGCATAATTAATATTTGATTAGAATTATTTATAATTTTAATTAAACTTTTATTGAAATTAGAATTTAATATCAATTAAATTCCTAAAATATACACAACATACTATAAATAAACTTAAACTATAATGGAGTTAGCACCCTTTGCTTAACTCTCTCTACAACAATTGTAGAATTCTCTCAACTCATTATGTGAACGTCATTAAATGTCGGACATTTGCGCTGCTACGGTGGTTGAAATGAACCAGTTTAAAAAATGATTTAAAAGATAATATAAGAAAAAAAAATCAAAATTCAGAATAAAGTACGAATTATGATTAATTCTTTATTATAATTTATATGTTAAACACTTTATAGAATTTTAGTTATCCTAACTTTCGGGAAATCAAATAAAAACATTTCGTAATTATTTTATTGTGTATGAAGTTGTATCTCAGTCTGATTTCTCAACATAATTCACCCAAACAAAATCAATTTGCAACTAACCCTTTTCGTTTTCGATTGTTTTTCATTTCATTTTACGAATATACAAAATTGAAGTTGTACAAATTCATTTTTCTTTCATATTAGTGAAGCTGGAAATGAGAGCTGGCAAACACTTAATCAGCAAACTTCAATCTTTTTAAAGTTGACCGAACCAAGAGTATAATGGGCTTGAACATGTAAATTCGAGCTCCCTTTTAAATATTTAGGGTTTAGTCAATTGGACCTATAGGTTGGGTTGGGTTCACTTTGCTCATTCTACAGCCATTCAAGCAAGGGAATAAAAAGAAAACTGTAAATTAAGAGGAAAAAAAAAAGTTAAGACTTGCGAGGAAACAAATTTGGGATGATTCAAGGAATCTCAAAGGATTAGACGTAGAGGAGACACTGAAGTGTATAGCTTCTATCAAGTAATTAAACAAATTAATTAATTAAAATCAATTTTAAAATTTTAAAACTTTTATAGTTAATATACGTTTAATAAATGTAAGAATTAGGTCCCACAAGCTCTATCACATGATTTTTAGGCTCACACGTTCAATTATTTTACCACTAATTTTTTTATAATTGTTAGATCTAAGTTCTATTTGGATATTTAGAGTTAAATTATACTTCTTGAAAATTATTTACAAGAAAATGTTTCATAATAAATTTAAATAAATATCATTTTTAATTTTAATTATTTTTTTTGTTGCTAAGTTAGCAATTTACATCTATGCGAGTGTTTAAATCAAAATAGAATATTGTACGAGTTCTTTGTAAATTCCAAAACATTTTAAGATTCAGATGTCGGTTTGTCATGTCACATCATAGTTCTCTCATTTTGGAGATTAGGTGCTCCTTCCCCTCACTCCCTTCCACTTCTTTTCTTTATGGTTTCAAAATCCGAGGTGAAATGCAAAGTGTCACTTAAAATCAAAGCTGACATGCTCAAAAAGTTAAAAGCAGACAACGGCCCCTTGGACTCGAGTAGAAGAACGCCCACCTTAAGTGCTCCCACATTTCGGCCTGATATTGTGTGATTTCAGTCAGTTTCTAGGAAAGGCGGCTCAGTATTTGGTGCACACAAGGAGTCACCACATTAAATGAGCTCCTACACTATCATTGTCGAGACTCGAATCCGAAACTTTAGACTCACTTTCTTTCCCAATGACCAACTGGACTATCCGTGAGGGCGACCCTGTGCACAGCTTTTGTCATCTCCCAGTTATTGCTCATTTTCTAGTAGGTCTTTGTCGAAGTAATTAGTTAGATTTTAAGCTTAACAAAATCACTTACTTGGTTTCTTAAGTTCTGATTATTTAACCTTTATGATTTTATTTTTTAATAAGGAAAGTCCTTGCCAATAATTTCTCTTTATGGCTATGAAAGTTACAAATTAACAATTTAACATATATTTTTCTACATCACTAAAAAGCTGCAAAAGGAAGAAAAGAAAAGAAGGGCAGGGCTAGGGCAGGCACAGACAAACTTTCCTTCTTTTCCGCATTTTGGCTTAAGACGCCCCTGTTAAGTTTTAAGTTAGTCACGTGGTAGTCATGTGCTTAGTATCGTTTGTTATTTGTTAGCTCTATTGTATATATTAAATCTAGCTTTGTACTGCACTGTACAGATGATAAAACGAAGCTAGTTTATTTACTTTGTTCTCTCTATCTTCCACGCTTGGTTCTTCTGTTCATGGTATCAGAGACAGTCACGATCCCGGCGATTGGTCATTGCTGAAAGACGATTGCAGCTTCATACCACACGGAGAAGTGTGTTGGAGCTTTACGGTGGCCGTGTTTTCTTCAGTGGTGAAGCAAGGAACGTTGTCTTACCGAATAGCGAGGCTAGGGTTTTGAGCTTAGACTCGTTTTTTTCTCTCAATCAGTGCCTTCAGTTTGTTTTTCTTGTGATAATGGAGGAAGTCTCTGAGAAATCCCCTACTGGATCAACGCTGGATCCTCGATTACGAGGTATACATGAAGAAAATCAGGTATATCTCCAGGGCTCGGATTATCCAGGTATGAGTTTAGTTACTGCAGTGTTGAATGGGAGCAACTTTTTGAGCTGGAGTAGATCTGTGAAAATTGCCCTAGGAGCTAAGATGAAATTAGGGTTTATCGATGGTACATTCCCGAAACCTAGTCCAGGCTCAATTGAATGTGATAGGTGGATTAGGACTGACTATATGGTTAGATCCTGGCTTTTAAATTCAATTTCCAAGGATATTGTTGAAGCTTTTATCTACACAAATTCTGCCCAAGAACTATGGTCAGATTTGGTGGAAAGATTTGGGGAGAGTAATGGGCCTTTATTGTATCATTTACAGAGACAGATTAGTGTTGCATCTCAGGGTAATATGTCTGTAGCAAGATATTATACTGGTTTAAAGAAATTGTGGGATGAGCTTTGGTGTCTTATGCCTGTTCCACAGTGCACATGTGGGGCAACTATGCAATGCATTTGTGGAGCACCTAAAGCTTTGGCAGATTTAAATTCCATGAATCAGTTAATGCAGTTTCTGATGGGGTTGAATGAAAGCTTTGATCATATTAGAAATCAGATACTAGTTATGGAACCACTACCTTCTATTAATAAGGCTTATTCTATGGTGTTGAGGGTGGAAAAACAAAGAGAAATTCAGCAGGTTTTTGGTGAAGGGATGGATAATAATGCACTGTTTGCTAGTACTGGAGGTGGTAAGAAAGTTGTAGATGGGGGAGGAAAACAGTCCAAACAGAAGTTTGGACATGGTGAAAAGAATGACTTGTATTGTAACTATTGTAAGAAGAATGGTCATTTAAAGGAGAATTGCTTTAAACTCATTGGTGTACCCGATTGGTACAAGGAGTTGCAATCCAAAAGAGGGAAAGGGACTGTGAAATATAATACTGCTAATACAGTCCATGATACTAATTCATTTACTGTAGATAGTGGTAAAACAGTTACGAATGGTTCTGTTGCTAATCATAATTCTCCACTGTCTGAATTGATTCAGCAGGAGTTGCTGAAACTGGTTAAGAACAAGGCCCTCACTGATCCTCTTATGGTGAACCTTGCACAGCTCTCTGATTTTGCAGGTACACTTCCTCTATTACCCCTTTCTAGTCTTGATGGTTTAGATTTAGATTCTTGGATAATAGATACAGGAGCTTCTAATCACATGTGTGTGGATTTCTCTTTGCTAACCAAACCCATTATTCCTGCCAAATACACACCTGTCTATCTCCCTGATGGTACTCAAAATCGGGTCCATCACATTGGTGATGTTGTGTTACCAAATGACATTATCTTAACTGATACATTACATGTTCCTTCTTTCAAATTTAATCTACTTTCTGTGAACAAACTTGCTAGATCCTCATCCATTACCTTTACATTTTTTCCAAATCACTGCATTTTGCAGGACCTGAAGACTGATCACATTTTGGCAGTGGGAAAGGTTATAGGAAAATTGTATATCCTTGATAAGGATTCTTTTAAGGCAGATACAGTAGCAAAGTTTTCATTGTGTAGTGTTGCTAGTCATGCAAATAATGTACAGTCTATGTCAACATATAAACTTTGGCATACACGCCTAGGACATGTTTCAGATGTTGTACTTAGACATGTAATTCCTTTTGATAATAAACATGTTGAAGGGACTGAAATTTGTGATGTTTGTCCACTTGCCAAACAACCTCGGCTGAAGTTTTCTCATAGTTCCATTCATACTGTTTCTATTTTTCAGTTGATTCATGTTGACATATGGGGACCCTATAGTCAACATACTCTTTCTGGGGGTAAATTCTTTTTAACAGTAGTGGATGATTTTAGTAGAGCAACTTGGACTTATTTCATGGCTCATAAGTGTCAAGTTCTCAGATGTTTGGACAGTTTTTTTAAGATGGTTAGGACACAATTTCATAAATCAGTTCAGATAGTTCGGACTGATAATGGGGCAGAGTTTTTGAGTGGAGATTGTCAGAAATTATTTACAGATTTGGGAATTTTACATCATAGGTCTTGTGTCTATACACCTCAACAGAATGGGGTTGTGGAGAGGAAACATAAACATTTGTTACAGATAGCTAGAGCTCTCATGTTTCAGGCTTCTTTACCTAAACGTTTTTGGGGTGAGTCCATCCTTACTGCTACATATCTCATTAATAGGCTCCCTTCCTCAATTCTCAAATGGAAAACCCCTTATGAGATTTTATATGGTTATCCTCCTAAGTATGATCATATAAAATCTTTTGGTTGTTTATGCTTTGCTACAAATATCAAGCCACATAAGGATAAGTTTGATCCGAGAGCTTCCAAATGTGTTTTCTTAGGATATAGTGCTGGACAAAAAGGATACAAGTTATTTGATATAACTTCTGGTTCTCTTCTAGTTTCTAGAGATGTAGTTTTTCATGAAACTTTTTTTCCTTTTCAGTCCTTATCTCCTGCACCCTTGGATATTCCACTTCCTTTAGTTCCTTCTGATCAATATTCTGATATTTTGATTGACCATTCTTCGGTTCCTACCTTCCCTTCTTCTATCACAGATTCTACTTCTCCTACTCTTTCTTCTTCTCCTTCTTTGCCATGTCCTCCTGTTTCTCCTGTTCCACTGCGTAGGAGTTCAAGAGTTCCAATTAAACCAGCTTGGCTTACTGATTTTGTATCTCATGCCACTACAAAGCACTTTCCTCCTCCTGCTGTTCATTCCTCCAACTATTCCCTTCCTACTTTCCCTTTTATTCCTACACCTCATTTGTCTTCCACATACATGTCTTTTTTAGCTAATGTTTCTGTTATTGAGGAACCTCAATCTTATTATCAAGCTAAGGATCATGATCATTGGATACAGGCAATGCAGCAGGAGTTGACTGCATTAGAATCTAATCATACTTGGGACTTGACTTCTTTACCTGCTGGTAAGAAAGCCATTGGTTCTCGATGGGTTTTTAAGGTTAAGCTTAAGCCTGATGGGTCAGTTGATAGATATAAGGCCAGGTTAGTGGCCAAGGGGTATCATCAGATTGAGGGTGTTGATTTTACTGACAGTTTTTCTCCTGTTGCAAAAACTGTCACTGTTCGTTTGTTGTTAGCTGTAGCTGCTCAATTTTCCTGGCCTATACATCAATTAGATGTAAATAATGCATTTTTGCATGGACATATTGATGAAGAGGTTTATATGCTTCCTCCCGATGGGTATACTGCAGCTGGTCCTAATCAGGTTTGCAAGCTCAATCGCTCTTTGTATGGCTTGAAGCAAGCTTCTCGTCAGTGGAATTGTGAATTCACTAAGCGTTTGCTTTCTTATGGTTTTCTTCAATCTCAGCATGATCATTGTTTGTTTGTTAAGTCTACTGGTCTCCATTTTGTGGCACTGCTGATTTATGTAGATGATATATTGTTAACTGGACCTTCTGTGACTGTTCTAACTGATGTTAAACAGTTTTTAGCTTCTGCATTTTCTGTTAAGGATCTTGGTCTTGCTAAGTATTTTCTGGGGTTGGAGATTGCTAGGTCTTCCACTGGGTTGTATATAAATCAACGCAAATATGTGCTTGATTTATTGTCTGATGCGGGTTTGACTGGTGCCAAACCAGTGTGTACCCCTTTGCCTAAGGGCTTGAAGCTCTCGGCTGATTCTGGTTCCCTCTTGGAGGATGTGGGCCAATACCGTCGGTTGATTGGTCGGTTGTTATATTTGGGGTTTACTCGTCCTGATATCACTTTTGCAGTACAGCAATTGAGTCAGTTTGTGAATGCTCCATGTCAGGCTCATTGGGATGCTGCTGTGCATTTATTGAGATATTTGAAGAGTTGCCCTTCTAAGGGTTTATTTTTTCCTGCTTCTGCTGTTTCTTCTATGCCTGCTGATTCTTCTCCTTGTTCACTTGTTGCGTTTTCTGATGCTGATTGGGGTTCGTGTGTGGATACTCGTCGTTCTATTTCAGGTTTTTGTATATTTTTGGGCCATTCTTTAGTTTCTTGGAAGTCTAAGAAACAGGCTACAGTTTCTCGATCTTCGGCTGAAGCTGAATATCGGAGTATGGCGTCCACTGTTTGTGAGTTGTTATGGATTTCCTATGTCTTGAAAGATTTGCAGATTCCTTTTACTTGTCCAATTCCTTTGTGGTGTGATAATCAGGCGGCTCTTCATATTACTGCCAATCCGGTGTTTCATGAGCGTACCAAGCATCTTGATATTGATTGCCATGTTGTTCGTGATCAATTCAAGTTGGGGTTCATTGCTCCTGCTCATGTTTCTTCCAAGCATCAGTTGGCTGACTTGTTTACCAAGGCCTTGGCTGCTCCTCTTTTTAGTGTTCTGTTGTTCAAGTTGGGTTTGGTGGATGTTCAGCCCAAGGTTGTATTTTAATATTATTTACAGCCGACAGCACAATCCCATTCTAACAATATTATATTCAGCTTTACGTGAAATGTTGTAGCAGAAGCTCCTGTACTGCGTTGTTTTGTGTTCCTATGACCCATGAAGAGGCTTAATGGCTTGTCATCGCACCTCCAGGAAATTTCACCATCCTAGTCTGGAAAGGCATTGTTACATTGTGAACTCTGACTCTTCGCTTTTGGTTCCAACTTCCAAGTCCATGTCCGAGAATAAGCCGCCGAATTAGGCTTCTTTTTGTTTTAGTATCCCGATAAAGCAATCATTGGGTCTCTTTCACACTTTATGGAAGTAAATTACGTCCAACCTTGCCCGGCGGATTGCTTGGGACAAAATTTGTTAACTGCATATAGTATGTAATTGTATATAACAGTTATTTATTTTAAAGAATTTAATACTTTATATGTGTGTAAGCATTAATAATAATCTAATCTATTGTCAAATAAATTTAAAATTTTTGTTTGAATAAAATTATTTTTAAATAAATTTAACAAAATTTGAAGTTTTGAAAATAAGTTTAAAAATGGTTAAATTTTGTAAAACGCCCTTTAAAAGTATTTTTGAACAAGTTGGTAAATTTTATTAGGAAAATTTTAAGATCATTATAATAAAATTTAATAATATATGGTATCATAAAATTAAAATTAGAATATATTTAATTTTATTGAAAATGCAAAATCTTTTAGGTTAAGAAAGGACATGTTTTGGTATCATGTAATCTCGGAGTTTCTTGGACTACTAACTCAGCAAATTGCTAATCGGTCTAGCAACGTGTGTTGATTACACGATAAGTGCAATTGTAATGTGGAAGTACCAAAATAAATGATTGCATGGAATCATTAGAAAGAGAAGGTATGTTTGGACGTTGCCCTTAGTGGATATCCGACAAACCAGATTTAACGGAAAGAAAAGCAAAAGCTTTGCAGTAGACGTGAAAGTTCAACCAGAATGATGGACGAGTTCCCTACGGCTGCTAGATTCTTTTCAACATTCATATTTCTCCGATAAATTCCTTTGGTGCTGTACGATTTGCTTAGCTTTTGATCCTCAACGGATACATTTTGAGGAAAAGTCTAGTTCACGCCTTTACCTAAAGTTAAATAGGGAATACATCTTTTAATACCATTTAAGGAAAGGGTTATTATTCAAGTCCCAAAAATTAAGAGAACATTTACTGTCTTAGATTATGGGTATGAATTACTACACTTTCTTTATTAAACTTTATATAATTTTTTATACTAATTTTGATCCTTATCATTACGGATACATTTTTAGGAAAAGTTTATGCATTTACCTAAAGTTAGGGAATACAATTTTAAATATTATGAAAAGAAAGAGTCCTATAAATTAAGGGAATATGCAGAGTCTTTGATTATGAGTATGAATTACTACATGTTTCTTTAGTTATACACATACATATTCGTTAATTATAAAAATAAATATAAAATTTTATTTAATTTTGTATTACTAGTTCAAATTTAAAAAAATAGCGCACAAATATAGTTAAATTTTAAAACTCCGTTAACGTGGATGATAAGATTAGCTACGTTAAATTAGTATTTTTGTCACGTAAACGTTACATATTATGTATGGATGATTTTATTATTTACTAATAAAAAATATCAAATATTTTAAAATCATTGTAGAGTAAAATTTATGAAAGCATATAATTGAAATTTTGAAGAGTTTAGTATTTTTTATTTAGACAAACGTTACAAAATTGAGTACAATTTTATATTTTTTATAATTAACCTTTTATATAAAAGATATGAGCCACTAAACCTAATAAAATATTATATTTAATTTATCTATATCCACCAAAAATGTCAATTTTATGTTAATTGATTTATGGACTTGGAAATGCGTTCTTAGTAAAGTAATATCGTTTCATCAAGTTCATACTTTTTATTGATTATTCGTTTCTCATCGTAAAGCCACACTGAATGTACTTCGTCAGCCCTTAATTTATTACTTAGAAGTAGTTAATAAATATACCAACTGTTACCTTGACCCATCAACAAAGTAGTTAATAATCAAACCAACTTTTTCTCGAAATTTGGAGGTTGTTGAAGTCATAAATAAGTAACGAATTCTAGGGCAATGGAATTGGTTCTTTCCGAAACTTTAGGCCAATGGGTCCAAACTCCAAAGCAGCACCGGCAAGTATAAGGCTGAAGAAGCATCACATAGGGAAGAATCAACGTGGAAATTTCGTCTCTTCTCTTTTTAATTTGTATCGTACTTTGATGTTTAAGGAGGGCCTGAAAGCGACTCGTAATTGCATGATTTGCGTTGCCATGCTCATCCCACGGTTCCCAAAGCACATGAACATCACGTTACATTTGTGAATCCAAACAACACCAGCACTTGTAAGCCATCTGCGAGAAATATTATTTTGAAAGACTCTGTTCATAGTCGAAATCAATATTTTTACTAACAAAAATATTATCTTGAACAATTATTGAATAATATGTTATCGAGACTTAAACTCGAGTTACAATTTTTCATTGTATAATCATAATAAAATGGCTTTTTTTAAAATAATCAAAACACAGACTCCATTCAAACTTAATTAAATAATAAGAACTGTCTCAAATTTTAGGTGGACAAAGCTTTGCAGATATTTCTTCGGTTTAATCGTATAAAGTTTAAATTAGTAAAATTTTTAATTTATTTAATTTTAATAATTTTTATTGTTAAAAACAATCAATTTATTAATTAACCACTTAATCTATAAATTTTGTAAATTAATAATTTCTTATAAACTAAAATAAACTAATTATTTTTATTTAATAAAATTTAATTAACCTTTAAATTTTTCGATGATTAAGAATATTCTTTTGCAATCATATTTCAAATTCTTTAATTTCATTTAATCTTTAGTCAATTTTATGACAATCTAATATTAGTTAAAATTTTTAAATCTTAAACCGACGTAACTTACCACGTGTTTCAGAAATCTTAACTATTAATACACGCCAATCAAAATTAACACAACAAATGAAGATTAATGAAACGATGTTATTTAATCACATAATTATAATAACGTCCTTGTTTAAAGATAACCTAAATTAGATTACACAGTTCCGACAATCTTACGTTTTGATTTTAGTCTTTTCCTTCGATTTCAATTTGTTCTCCCGAGCCTTTATCCTTCAATTTTCAAATTACATAACCCCAACGCCCTCATTCTAAGGACATAAAAAGAACGAGCTAAAAATGAAGAACTTACTAGTGTATTATACTATAATACGTGAATAGTTTGGAGCATCATAAGAATAAAAAAAAAAACAAATGGCTAAGGGTATCGGGAGAATAATAGATAACATCGGGCTATGATTGAAAAAAAATTGATGTTTAAGCATTTATTATCACTTTTTAAAGTTTGTGCTAGAATTGAAAAAATTTTAAAGTTAAGACATTTTGTTGCTACTTTTTTAAGTTTGTTTATAAGTGAAAAATTTACGAAAGTTTGGATTTTTTGGTAATTAACCCGATTAATAAATTCTTACAAATTAAAATAAGTCAATTAATTTTATTTAACAATCTATTTTAAATTAAAATTTAAATTTTTTAATAAATAAAAATAATATTTTCATTTATATTTTAAAATTTTAATTATATTTAATGTTTAATCGATTTTATAACAATTTAAGTAGCTTGAATATTTTAAACTTCCTATTTGTGGGTGTGATATTCTAGAATAGGTTTTAAAACTTTTTTTTTTACAAGGGAAAAATGTTAAACATTAAAAATCAAATTATTGTAATGCTCTGCGGTACATTGCGCCTTGCTTGTTCCTTTCATAGTGATCCAAGGTTGGCATTGGAGGCTCTTGAAGAAAATGAATGCCTGGGCTGGCCATAAGTGCAAGCGTAGCCAGTTTATTTGCACTCTGATTCCCTTTATGATGCACTTGCTAGATTTTGACCTACCAATCTTGGTGGAGTAGTCCACGGATACCTACCAACAAGAAATTATTCGTATCAATCATGGTAATGTAAGAGGATAAGATGTTAATGACTTCTAAGGAGTCCACTTCTAATATGATCTGCCGATAACCAAGTGACCAAGCCAGTATGAGGCCTGAGTAGACTCCCCAGGGTTCTTCTGTTAATGGTGAACTGTTTCCAATTTGTTGGAAAAACTCTCCATACCACTGGCCGTGTCAGTTTCGAATTAGACCACCTGCGGTAGCGATGTATGTTCCCTGTTTAAATGCTCCATCCGTGTTGAGTTTTACCTATGTTACTGGCGGTTTAGTCCATCCCACTAGACTGCCTACTGAGAGGCCCTGGTTCGGGAACACACAACTTTCCACTGCTCTCACCCTGGCTATCCACTCCACGTACTCCAAAGCTATATGCAGTCTATTTTTTGGCCAAGCAAACTTTGTTATGCCGAGTCTAAAGCATCCAGTATGTGACTCTAAAAATAGTAGGCCAATCTCTTTGCAACGCCTGCGAGTGCTTCATTAGATTGGATTTCACCCAGATCTCCTCGTCCTAATGGAAAATTTTTGTATCGACGAGCTCCGAGGGGAAATTCCTCCAAAAAGCATGCACTCGCGAACAGTCCCAAAGGACATGTATTGTGGACTCTTCCTGACTGCAGATGTGGCAACTGCTATCTGTCGCAATATGCTGCTCCACTCTTTGTTTGATCGTCAGGAGCTTATTCTTAGTCATGAGCCAAAGGGAAGTTCTGATCTGCTAGGGTCCTGGCCATTTCCAGATTAAGGCCCAGGGACTAGCAGAACTATCCGGGTTGTGTCCCTCAATTAAGTCATAGGAGGACGCCATAGTGAATCTTCCATGCTCAATATGGCCCCATCGAATTGTATCTTCTGCTGTGTTAGGTGCATGGGGGATAATCTCTGCTATATCCATACAGAGAGAGGATGGAAGGTATTGATCAAACATATTCCACTTCCATGTGCCATCCTTGTTTTGCAAGTTCGCTACTTTAGCGTACAGGTCTCCCTTTGGTACTGGAGAGGTTGCTATAGAAAGAAGCAGACCACAATCCTTCAACCAATTATCCAGCCAGAAGTAGATGTGTCTACCATTTCCCAGTTTCTATTTTATACCTTGATGGACATATTGCCAAGTTGCCACAATTCCCCGCCAAAAGCTCGAAGCCTTTGTCCGTTCCAACGTAGTGGGGATGTGGTACGGTTCCATCCGATATTTAGCCCGTAATACCCTGACCCATAAAGCTGTAGGTTGAGTAATCAAAGCCCAGCTCATCTTGGTTAATAAAGCATCATTGGAAGACCTAATGCACTTAATGCCTAAGCCCCCAGTCTTTTTGGGCTGACACACTGAATCCCAATTAATAATGGGCATTTTCTTCTGCACTTCCGTGGAACCCCAAATGAAATTGCGCATGATTTGTTCCAAGTCATCAAAGAGTCGTCACGGCAGTCGCACTATTTGCATTGTGAATACCGGGAGGGCCGATATCACAAACTAAGTTAAGGTGACACTTCCTGCTAGCAATAGCTATCTTGCGCGCCATCTTATAAGTTTCCTTTGGGCATTATCCAGGATGTGTTGATAGGTGTTCTGCGTGATACGTTCATAGAGCAACAGTATGCCTAGATATTTGCCCAGATTAGTTGTACTCTTAATGTGTAGGTTTGTGTGATACAGCACACAGTTTCCCTCTTAACATTTTTGGAGAAGAAAATCTTCGTTTTATCTGTGTTAACCTTCTGTCTAGAAGCTTGACAGAACTCCTCCAAAGTCTTGGCGATTACTTGTGCTTGGGAGTCCGTTGCTTCTGCGAACAGAACCAAGTCATCGGCAAAGAATAGGTGAGATAGAGATGGCCCTATAGGGCTTAATTTTATCGATCTCCATCGACCTTGTCTCACATCTCTAGAGATGACATGTCCTAGCCGCTCCATTCAGAGGACAAAAAGATATGGTGAGAGCGGGTCGCCTTACCTAATCCCTCGTGATGGGCTAAAAGGATCTGATACTGTGCCCTGCCATACCACCTGCATAGTCACCGTTGTTACACATTGCATTATGAACCAGCTTATCTGGAAAATCAATATCCTCTAAAATGTTTTGTATAAATTCCCACCAAAGGTAGTCATACGCTTTCACTTTGATAACTAAAAATCCCGTCTTCCTTTTCATCGAGTGGATTACTTCCTGGGCAATAATGATATTATCCGTTATTTGGCAGGTCGGAATAAAACTACTTTGGTTCTCTTGTACCAGAAGATCCATGTGATTTTTTAAACGGTTAACGATGACTTTAGCAAAAATTTTGTAAAGTACGTTGCAGAAGCTTATCGGACGAAACTGAGTGAAACTATTCGGGGATGGAATTTTGGAGATAAAGACCAGGAGTGTTTGGTTTAATTCCTTTTCCCATCGGCCCTAGTTGAAAGTTGTCTGAACGAACTCAGCCACTTTAGGGCCGACCCTTCCTCATTGTTTCTGAAAGAAAAAGGCATTGAAGCCATCTATCCCAGGGACTTTATTCGTATTCATTCCGAATACTGTAAGCTTTATCTCGATGGGGTGGATGGTTTTGGCCAAATCTCTTATACTGTCCTCTGAAATGAGAGGAAAGCTCCTGATAGTAGTACCTAGGATTGAGGTTCAGCCTCTCGTGTGAACAAGTGAGCAAAGTATTCTCTGGCTAAACGACTCAGTTGCCCTTGGTATGAGACTATTGTCCTATGGGAATCTCGGAGTCTCGTGATCCTCATTTTGTTTCATTTGGTAAGGGTTAGAGTATGATAATAATTTGTATCCCTATCCCCCTTTTGAAGCCTATTCACACTGGGCTTTCTGATGCCAAAAGATTTCTTCTTCACTCAAGACCTGCATCAGTTCCCCACTCAAATGTTCTTCTAAGGCTAGCAGAGAATCCAAACCCTGTAATCTTGCTAACAGCCTTTTCTTTTGATGAAAAATATTTCCAAAATCAGTATGGTTCCAACTAGTGAGTTGTTGAGAGAATCGGGCTAGCAATTTACTCATCGACTCCTCTTCCGGTAACCAATGAGTAGCTACCATCTCGTCAAACCCTGGATCATTTTGAAATCTAAAAGTTATGGATCCTAATCTTTTTGGACCTAGTTGATGAAGCTGGATCCACAGGGGTCTATGGTTTGACCTGAGAAAGGGTAAGTGGTAGTTAACCATAAGCGGAAAGGTTTGAATCAATTCCGTTGAGCCAAAGACTCGATCCAATCTAGCTTGGACCATGCCTTGACGCCACGTAAACTTAGAATCTACATATTCCAGATCATGGAGGCTGCTCTCTTGAACCCACTCCTGAAAATGTTTGTTCAGGATCCCCGTGGCTGTGGCGCCACCCCCTTATCAATTATTTCCAGTTTTGCATTAAAGTCTCCTCCTACTAGCTTAGATCTATTTAGGGATTGATTGATCCATTTTAGAGTAGGCCAGAGATGCTTTTGAGAGGAGGTTTGCGGGATGGAATAAACTGTGGTAAAATCGAACGAGTTAGATTTATACTTAATAGTGGCATGAATAAATTACCGGTGGGCTATCACTATGGAGATAGTAAAATCCCCCTTCCATAGCATCCAAATCCCACCCACAAAACCTACGGCTTCCACTATGGAAGAATAATCAAAACCTAAAGTACTAATAACTTCATGCACCCTATTGCCACTAATTCTAGGTTCTAGCAAAACGAGGATACCCGGATTATAATGCCTCAAATAATTACGTAGAACAGTCCTAAATCTGGGCCCCCTGCCCTTTGACAATTCTAAATTAATATCGACATAATAAAGAAAATTAACACCTCCCATGGGAGCGTCCTGTAGTCCATCGACTGTGGGCTACAGTTCCAACTCCTCATTACTCCCACACGGTGGCATGACGTCCGATACAGCTGACTCTCTTGTTATATCGAGCGGGTCCGCATGCTGAGGGGTAGTAAGCTCCCTTAAGCAAGAAATAGCCTCTGGTGCCTCTACCCTTTCCATGAGTTGCGGTCTCTCCTTAATGATCACCTCGCGATCCTCCAACACCTGGTGATCGCATATCATTTTCGTGTGTGAAGAGAGGACGATTGCTATGTTTTTGTCCAAATTGTTAGGTTAGATTTGGACTTGGGGTGCTAGTGCCGAATTCTGTTCCGATGTGGGATTGGCCTGAGAGCTTTCTCCTTGGAGTAATCTATTTTGAATGCCCTTTTGTCCTCTGGGCCTTGTCCTAGCTTGTTACTTGGGCCCAGTAGTCTTGAAAATCAATCTAGAACTTGTTTGTTTGCTAGAGCCCAAAAAGTCCATAAGGTGCATATGGTGGCCTAGGCCCATTAAGTTATTTGGTTGTGGGGCCTCCTTTACTATATTTTCTATCACCTCCACCATATCTTTCTCTATCAGAGTAGAGTATCTGGATCCAATTTTTCGAAAGGACTCGTTCTTTCTATCCGAAGACGAATGACGTGAAACGGTGTTAATGTTCGTCCTCTGGAGTAGTTGCACGGGAGGTCTTGTTTTTTATCGGACCTGAACCCATGGTCCATAGTCATTTCTGACCGTTGGTTGGTCTGCTGCAGTGGTTAGGTGCTTCCCTCCTCCAATGGTCTCCGCTGACGATGAAGCTTTCTCGGACCGTTCTGTAGCTGGTGTTATTCTCTCCTCAGCGTCTCAGTTGCATTGCGAACATCCAGCCATATCATGTCCTACCTTCTCGCAGGAGTAGCATAGTTGAGGGAGTCCCTTGTACTCCACTAGCAGTATTTCATTGTCCAGTTTTACACTTGTTTTCAGTGGCTGGTTGAGATCAATATCGACTGCGATGCAAACGTAATGCCCTCGATGAGCCAGCAATGTCATTTCGTCGATTTTGACCATAGTGCCAACTAAGTTTCCTAAACTCGTAAGAATTTTGGCTTGGTACCTATTGATAGGTAAGTCCGAAAAATGTATCCATGTGACTGCTCGAGCGATTTCTCCGTGTTTTGGCCGAAAAATAAGCACCCACCACTGGACTGAAAGTGCTTGGCCATGCATTAGCCAAGGTCCGTCCATCAACGCGTGAAGATAATCAGTATCCTCTATGAAACAGACGAGGAAGAAATCTTACTCCAGATCGACTAATTTCAGAGGACTTAATGGCTTCCATACGGCTCGCGGGCGAGAGATTAGAACTTGGTATCCGATCCTACGTCCCAATAGCTTTACCACAACTACCTTTGTCTACTGTTGATCTAACTTGTCCTTGAAAGTTTGGGAGAGTTTGATCCCTCCTCTATGATCGCCAGCTTGGTGCACCATATCTCCCTCCTATAGCTCTATCGGTGTTTCAGCTGGCCAACTCTGTTCTTCCATAGTGACTGGTTCTATCCGAGTACCTGCTACAACTACACTATACGACATCGTTGGGCAGCCTTGCAGTTCCTCTTCATGTTTCCTCGTTCGTCCCCGTTTCGGTTGGTTCCCTTTGTGGTCGGGGGCTGCCATGGATGGTCCAAACGAGCTTGAAATATTTGTCAAAACCACATGAACCGAGATCGATCACTATGTGCAAGTAGATTTTCGTTTTTTAATACATCGTAAAGGTGTTTACCTTGGTCAGCATGGCTTGATTAAGAGTTTTACTCTGCCACCGCTAAATCTTATATTTGAATCTTCGTTTCATCACAAAATTTAGAAAAATAAACTGAGAATTCTTGTAATTTAAATTTTATTTTAAAAATTATCACTTACTCTCATAATATTATTTAGGCTAATTATTTATTTATTTATATTTAAAATAACAAAGTATTATTAAATTTAGATACCACATAGTTTTAAAATTATGAATAAACAAAAACTATAAAATGGTAAAATGACTTGTATAACAACTAAATAATGTTATAAAGAAATTGATAATAATTTTAAAAAAAGAAAAATCAAATCAGAAGGAGAGACGACACAGTATAATATAAAATTTTCATCTATTTTTTTGGAAACAGTATAATATAAAATTTTTAAATTACAATAAATAGATTAACGTAGCCCCGAAAGTTATATGAAAGGTAGATAATATTACAATTGAAAAGAAGAAATGAAAGTGTGTTGCCTCCCGTATTTCAACTTTCCACATGGAAACTAAACAACTGAACAACTGAACTTTGCCTTGGCATTTCACCAACTGCAGAATCCTTTTCATCCAACTGAATACATGTTTCTTGACTCAAGTTGTTGCTTTCAGCTTTAACCCTCACTTTGTTTTTCCCTTTTGGATTTCTCTAGCTATTCAATTGTCTATAAAACTTCCCATCTTAACACTTCCACTACTACCCATTTTCAGTGAAGCACCTT
>JANZLD010000237.1:92978424-92992889 GCA_026413575.1 Erythroxylum carthagenense
TGATGGCTATTGGGGTTTAATGCAATAACCCTTCAAGATGATGTGCACGCTCAAGTTAATTATGATGGTTTTCGCAATAGTTGGGTTCCGGAAACGGAATCCAACAGCTTGGGTCAACTATTGTCCAAATAACTAGAACTAGTTATTTGGATAGTTGACCCTTACCGCTTATAAACCCTTTATCATTTTTATGTTTAGTCAATATGGGACATTCTAACACAATCTGTACGTCCTAATGCCCTCTATTCGTGCCTTCATTCTGTTCCCTATATACAAGAACTTTTTAGTTCCGTTTATGGTCTGGATTGTTCATTGTTCATTGTTCATTGTCAATGTCAATATTATTATCAACAAAAATGTTATTTTGAACAATTATTGAATAAATATGTTATTGATAGTTAAACTCAAATTATTGAATAAATATGTTATTGATAGTTAAACTCGATCGAGTTTCCTTTGTATTGTATGTATTCTTTATCATATAAAAAATGGATATTTTTTTATCAAAACACATATTTCATTCAAACGTAATTAAACAATAATAATTGAAAAACCGTAGGCTGTAATGATTTCACAAACTTTCAAATTTTGTCGCAACTATTTCTATCATAATCAAAAACTAAAAAAATTAAACGCACAAATATAAATCAATACCGAAATTTGGTATCATAGTTAGGCATACCTTGCTTACGTCTACGGGATTCTCACGCAGTTTAATTCTTTTACTAACAACAATAGTTTTATACAAAGTTTTTACTGAGCCAATATCACTCAATCTTTGACACTATCCCTCGTCCTTACAACCCGTAAAAGAATTTCACAGCTAATAGTATGACCGTCTCGTACTAACTTTAACAGAGGATTTTTCTCAACAATCTTTTAACAAAATAACAATAAACGAATAACTCAAGTGATTAAAATAACTAGGAACAAAAATGAAAACACTTGAGATAGAAAAAGAACAACTTCTCGATGATTTCAACTCTTTCACAGATAAATCTGACAGTTGTTTACCAATGATACTATTGTAGTCAGTCCAAAAAATATATCAGCTCCCAAATTCCAATCTACGTTGGAAAATTAAAGAAGATACTAAGTTGATTCACATAAACACCAACACAAAGCCACAGTTACACTGATAACACATTCACCAACCAAAGTATATGCAGCCCACAAAGAAATTAATTGACAAACGTTGCTGCCCAAGATGGAGTTGTACATTCACACCACATGCAACCAACCAAAAACGATGCACCGAAGAAGTCACGCACACAGGGAGTCACACATTCCCAATCTGCCACTACCTTGCAATATTTTGCACTCCACTACAACGTGATCTACTCATTCACGCAAGACCATCTATAACGTGATCTACTCATTCACGCAAGACCATCTACAACAATCTAACAATATTCTTCAATCACCCAGCATGATTCACATACACTTCCATTAAAGATAGACTTCGTTGTCACTTCAACCCTTATCCAAAAGTCCAATTCGAATAAAAAGTACACCTCATCTTAATTTGGATTTCAATTATTATCTTGAAGATTCAATAATAAAAAATGCCAAAATTAAATAATGAGATATATAATAAATATTTTAACAATCTCCCCCTTTTTGGCATTTTTGTTACAAATAAAAAACTTTCCCTAAATAAAATAATTGGACATATAATCCAAATGAGAAAAGAACTCCCTCTTAATCCAACACCAAGTTTCAAAGAGCATCCATCGAATTCTTTATGTTCAAAAAACATCCAAAGAAACAATAATAAACAATTATCTAATCATCCAAATTTCTTCCCTTGGGACAAAAAGATATCAAAACGCAAGACTAATAATTACGGAGATACCTTAAAATCTCTCCTTGAATTGAACAGTCACAAAAAATAATATGATGTCTCCCCTTTAGAATAAAATAATGTCAAAACAAGAATGCCTTTAATGCGCCCAATCTCAGCGAAGAAAGAAACATAAAAATTAGTAGTAGGAGCATCAGAAGAAAGAATCATAAACATGCCAAAATGACAATTTACCATAATTCAAAACATTGGCCAAAGTATCATTACTCATATTAAATTCATCCGCATACGATTGATCAAATTCAGAAACCCCAAAAATATATTCAACTAATCATAATCAAACTTAACCAATCTCCTTCTCACATGAACCATATGAACACATATTGCCAAAATTCATATAGCCCACGATATAGAGAAATCAAGATAAAAATTGAAAAACTCAAATCTTTCTATAGTTCTCCAACCAAGCATTAACTTTTTCTCGACATAACTCCGAAAATCAATATTCAGAAGTTAAAATTTCAAATTATCAAGGAGAGCATCATTCTCACATCAAATTTACTTTTCAACATGTAAAGAAAAATCCAAACACACATCAATCAACTGAATCCTTAAAACACGCATAAATAAAAACTGAGAAAACCTAGACGATAACTTCTTCGAACCCCCCTTCTTTTGTTTTTTTAAAGAAACAACATCAAACTATACTTCAAAAATGAAATGCACACGATCCCTGTGCCCCTCGAAGAAATTTAAACCTGGGCTTCTTTCTCATCACATTATCTCGGTCATTAATTATTTGGTTGATTTTTTTCATCTAAAGCAACTGACTTATCCTCAGTCTGAACAGTTTCTTCAAAAGCAGCAACTAACTGTGAATTTGGATAATTTCTTGTTTTTCTTTTACTACGTCTTTGTGCTTGTACTTGACCCTTTCTAACCTAAGAGTGCTTCCGTACCATAGATTTCTACTTCTAGAAATTTAACATAGAGTGTATGGTTTTTTAATTTTGACCCCTTTGAAACATTATTTGTAACAACTTGTAACATTTCGGTCTTGTGTGTTCGATTACTCTACAAAAGTGACATTTTGGTGTGAATCTCTGATTTTTCTTTGAGATTTTTCCTTGGATAGATCTAATTGCACCAATTTTCTCATCATTCGACTTAAGCCATTCAACTTTATAGCCAACTCCTTAAAGGTCTCGTTTAGTCTTACGAATTTCCAATAAATTTTCTAGCTTTTTGTTACCTCTATTTAACATTCTTATTCCCTTTTCCATACTGACCAACTTCAACTTTGTTTTATTAAGCTCATCTATTGTAGATAACAACTTCTTCTCAAGGTTTGAATGGTGTTCTTCATGGTGGAGTTTTCTTCCTTCAACTTCTCTTGTTCTTACATGTTTGGACCAATTTAGCATACATTAACTCATATGCTTTATAAATATCTTCATTTTTATCATCTGAAGTACTGGCGTCATTGTCATAATATGAGATTGAGCTTTGAGCTGATTTGTCTGTGTTGTTCTCGAAATTTTATGATTTACTCACGTTTTCCTCATCAGTTACTTCCTTCTTGGTTGATATTAAGCAAGCAACTGAACTTTTGCTATAAAAGTAACTAAAATAGCACTATGCACAACTTCTTCTTCACTAGCATACTGACTTCTGGATTCATTCTCACTCTAAGTGCTTGTATAAGATTTCCCTTTTCTCTTCTTCAAGGTATTAGCACATTCTGCTTGCACATGTCTGAAGTCTTAGCACTCATAACATTAAATTTTCTTCACTTTTCTTTCACCCTTTTGAGTTTCAGCTTGTTGTTTGAAGTTGTTGTTCGATAAACTGTCACCATTTTGCCTAAACTCGGATCTATCCTTCTTTGCTTTCTTTAACCAATTGCTGAAATTTTTTTTCAATAACTTTATATCCTTATTCTCCTCAGATTCACCTTCGAAGTCATTCACGTCTTTACCAATTTTGGTCTGCAATGTTAATCCTTTGCTCTTCTCTCGATTATCCCTTATCAAACTCATCTTAAGGTCGGTAAGAATCCCAATTACCTTATCCAAAAACAATTTAGTGATATCGTGGGCTTCTTCAATGGTCACAATTTTTGATATGAACCTCGGAGGCAACGATCTCATTTTCTTCTTAACCAGTTTTAAGATAAAGTACTTCTTCTTGAGTTGATGTGCTTAGTTTGCTATAAGTACTTCTTGAGTTGATGTGCTTAGTTTGCTATGTCACGTAGTCTCTCATGGAAGTCTCCAATGGTTTCACTCACATCTATCTTCAACTCTTCAAATTTCACAATTAACATTTGAAGTTTTGAGGCTATCATAGATTTCGATCCTTCATGTATAGTCTACAAAATGTCCCACACTTCTTTCGCTGATTTATAAGCTGATATCATAGCAAAGCGACCCTCATAATCTACACTGAAGATGGTATGCAAGGCTTGAGAATTTCCAAACGCTCTCTCTTCTTCAGCCCTTGTGCACTCAGATGCATCTTTAAGCACTGCTTCTATGCCTAAATGACTACTCTCATCCGTGATTTCCACGTAGGATAATTTGAACTATCTAACAACGGCGACTTGATGATTGATGCCCATTCTCTTATAGCCATAATTGCGAAACACAGATCTGTACCAACTTGACGTACCAATTTCTAATTCGATAACCAGCTCTAATTGAAAAATCATAGGTTGTAATTGTTTCGTAAACTTTTAGAATTTGCCATAGTCGTTTCTAACACAATTAAAAAAATTAAACATTAAACGCACAAATATAAATCAACAACAAAATTTGGTAACACAATTCGGCATACCTTGCCTACATCTGCGAAGCCCTCACCCAGCTTAATTATTTCATTAACAACAATAATTTTATACAAGGCTTTACTGAGCCAACACCACTCAACTCTTGATACTGTCCTTCGTCCTCACAACCTATTAAAGAATTTTACACTCAATAGTACGACCATCTCGCAATAAAGGATTTTTCTCAACAATCTTTTAATGAAAAAACAATAAACGAATATCTCAAGTGATTCAAATAACTAGGAATAAAAACGAATACTCTTGAGATAGAAAAGAACAACTTTCCAATGTTTTCAGCTCTCCAAAGATAAATCTGAAAATTGTTCACCAATGATACTATCGTAGTTAGTCCAAAAATTATATTAGCTCCTAAGTTCCGATCTACGTTGGAGAATAAAAGAAGATGCGAAGCTAATTCATATAAATACCAACACAAAGCCACAGTTGCATCGATAACATTCACCAACCAAAGTATAAGCAGCCCACAAGGAAAGCAATTGACAAACGTTGCTGCCCAAGATGGAGTTGTACATGCACACCACATGCAACCAACTAAAAACGATGCAACGAAGAAGTCACGCAAGCAAGGAGTCACACATACCCAAGCTGCTACTACCTTGCAATATTCTCTACTCCTCTACAAAGTGATCTACTCATTCACGCAAGACCATCTTTAGCAATCTAACCATATTTTTCAATCACCTAGTATGATTCACATAAACTTCCATTAAAGATAGACTTCTTTGTCACTTCAACCCTTATCCAAAAGTCCAATTCAAATAAGAAGTATTACTTGGTTACACCTTATCTTAATTTAGATTTTAATTATTATCTTTAAGATCCAATAATGAAAAAATGCCAAAATTAAATAATGAGCTATATAATAAATATCTTAACAATAAATGTCCCTCCCAAATGAATTTTAGGTGGACAAAGTGTTGCAGATATGTTAATAACTATTTTTATTCGTATGAAATTCAATATTTTAGTCATCCGAATCGGTATAATTTGGCTTTAAAAGAAGACAAATTTGATTGTAAAATTAATGATAGAGGTGTTTACCTTGGTCAATGCACTTGATTCACAAATTTATACTACCACCACTAAATCTAATATTTAAATCTTCCTATCATCACAAAATCAAGGAAAATATATTGAGAATTCTTGTAATCTAAATTTTATTTTATTTTATTTTTTAAAATTATTATTTACTTTTATAATATTATTTAATTATTACATAATTTATTCTATCATATTTTGTTATTTACTTATTTTATTTAAAATAACAAAAAATGTCAAAATGATTTCTATAATAACTAAATAATAATTTTTAAAAATATAAAAAAAAACAAATCATAAGGAGAGACCAATTTTAATTAATCTTAAAATAAAATCTCATGAAAAGGAATTAACTTTAAAGAAGAAAATATCACAACTTTTAAAATAAATAAGAAAAGCTTAGAAAGAAACAACTAATTCACTAAGACAAGTGCTCACTACATTTGCATGCAAAGAGTTTTGTTGGAAGTGGCTGGATGGAACTCAAATAGAAAGAAAATATGATTGATTGTGTATCAAGTTAAACCTATTAATTAGTTAGTACACTTCTTTTACACATGTCATATCAGCAAGCTCCTGAGCTAAATGGTGCATGACACTTCTTTTATAAATGTCGCATCACCAAGCTCCTGGCATGAAATTTGTTTCCACTAGCCTATACTAACATATTAAGCCAATATCAAAATCAAGGAAAATATAAGAAAGAAAGACTTTCTTATAACCAATATCATGTGAAGGAACATATTAAGCTAGGCTATGTATAACATAGCTGTCTTATTGACCCTACAGTTCAAGGCCAAAGTAATTTTTGGTGTGGACGATCAAGTAAAGGATACCTTGATTTTCAATACCTTCGTGTTGTGTAAAATTTTCAACAAATTCAATTCAAGAGAGTTGAAGAAGAAGAACATTTTCAAAAGGATACGCAAAAGCATGTTGTTCGTGAGCATCGTTGGACTAGCAATTGTTCTTCAGGTTATAAGGGTTGAGTTCCTAAAGAGGTTTACAAAGGGTGCAAGTATTGGATATGTAGCCATATCCTAGCCACTAGCTTTTTGTGTCAAGTGGATGCCTATTCCAGACAAGCCATTTCTTAGCTATTTGACATAGAAGAACTAGGACTGCAAATTGTTAAAAAACACAATTATATTAGTGGAGCAGTTAATTAAACTTGATTCATGTATTTTGAGATTTATTGTATTTTTCTCATGCATGTATCTTGCATTTACTATCTTATGTTTTTCCAAAAGTTGTATTATTTCAAAAAGGTGTCTTATGTATCTATAAATACCATATACTAGTTCATTTCCAGAATGGGGCAAGAAATTCAAAGAGAGCTATTTAAATTATTTGAGTGTTCTCCTTTATCTTTCTATCTCCATTATTTACTACAATGTGGTATCAGAGCCATATTATTTTGGAGATGTCTAATTCCATGGTTTCAATCCCAAACTCCTAAACGAAAATCATGATAAGTGATGTGTGTGTATGAAGGCAATTCTTGGCTCTCAAAAATCATAGGATATAGTAGATAGTAGAACAAGGATATGATTAACCAAAAAATGAAGGAACTTTGAATCAACAACAAAGTAACACGTTATGAAAGAATCATAGATTGGATCAACATGCTCTTAGCATCATTCATGCGGCGTTGGATGATGAAATGTTTGAAAAAGTGTCAAACGCAACAAATCAAAAGAAGCTTGGGTGATTCTTCAAAACGCCCATAGAGGAGTTGACAAGGTAAAGAAGTTGTGTATGTAAACATTGAGAGGAGAATTTGAACCTTGACATATGAGGAGATATGGTGAGAATTTGGAAGATGTTCGTATTGTGGAGAAAATTATTCATACTCTTGATTCAAAAGTTGAACTTGTTGTCATGGCTATTGAACAATCTCAAGATTTAGAAGCCATGACCATTGATGAAACACAAGGATCCTTGCAATCTTATGAAGAAATATTGAAGAAGAAGGGGCCACTAGTTCAAGCCTTTCAAGTATAGGTCTCTTAGAAAGATAAAAAACAAGAATCCACTGGCTCACAAGGAAGAGGAAGAGGAAGAGGAAGAGGTTGTTGTCAAGGATATGAAAGAGGTAGAAATCATCGTAGTCGTGGTCGTGGTCGTGAAAGAGGCACACATCACTTTAATAGTGAAGAGTCAAGCTAACAATCTTAAAACTCAAGAGGCCATGGAAGCTATTACTATAGGAGAGAAGGAGGAAGAAGGTATGAAAAATCTAATATTCAATGTCATAACTGTCACAAATATGGTCATTGTTCCTATAAATGTTGGAGTTCTACTAGCAACCAAAGAGAGGCTCAGCTTGTGGACATGAAAGAAGAAGAACTACTTTTGTTATTGGCTAACAAAGTATAAGAAAATAAATTCTTATGGTATCTTAACACTCATGCTAGCAACCATATGAGTAGCAATAAGGAGTTATTCATGGAGATTGATGAGAAGAAAAAAGGGGAAATTATTTTTTGGCAATAATTCAAAAGTTTCAATTGAAGGCAAAGATGATATTCTTGTCTTTACAAAAAATGGTGGTTATATACTTATTTCACAAGTCTATTATGTTCCTTCGTTGAAAGCTAATATCTTGAGTACGGGACAATTGCTAGAAAATGGATATGATATCTGTTTAAAAGATGCTTGTTGCACTTTAAGAGATGAAGCACACAATTTAACGGCAAGGGTACCTGTATCAAATAATAGAATGTTCAAGCTCAATGTCAATGTTGATCACCTAAGATGCTTGAAGACATATGTCAAAGACTTCTCTTGGCTTTGACATATGAGATTTGGACTTCTAAATTTTGAAGGATTAAATTTATTAGCAAAAGAGAATATGGTGAATGGTTTGCCTCTCATTACTCAACCCAATCAATTATATGAAGGGTGTGTCATGAGAAAGCAAATGAGAAAGTCTTTTCCAAACGAGTCAACCACAAGAACTATCAAGAAACTTCAACTTGTTCATGCCGATATTTGTGGCCCAATCAAGTTATCTTCTTATGGTAAAGAAAATTATTTCTTAATCTTCATTGGTGATTTTTCTAGCAAAAGTTGGGTTTATTTTTTGAATAGGAAAGATGAAGCTTCTGGCGTTTTTCAAAAGTTTATAGCCTAAGTTGAAAATGATAGTGAATTTGTCATCAAATCTTTGAGGACGGATAAAGGGGGAGAGTTCACTTCCTTGGAGTTAAATAAATTTTGTGAAGCTAAAGGCATTGATCATTTTCTTACGGTTATATACTCTCCGCAACAAAATGGAGTTGTGGAATGTACCAATAGATATATTCTCAACATGGCAAGGAGCATACTAAAGAGAAAGAATATGCCTAAGGAGTTTTAGGCCGAAGCTGTCACTTACAATATATACTTGTCCAACTTATCCCCTACTAGAAGTGTTCATAGGATAACTCCTCAGGAGGCTTGGAGCAGTAAGAAGCCAAGTGTTTCTCATTTGCGAATTTTCGAAAGCATAGCATATGCTCATATTCCTAAAGAGATGAGATCGAAGTTAGATGACAAAAGTAAAAAGCATGTCTTTATTGGCAATAGCTCTAATTCTAAGGGCTATAAGTTGTTTAATCCTACCAATGGGAAGATTGTAATTAATAGAGATGTTGGTTTTGATGAAGAAAGTTCGTGGAAGTGGGATGTTTCTAAAAATGAAGAAAGTATTTCATTTCCTATGATTGGAGATTTTGACCATGATAGAAATGAAGGTATTTACACTCCTCCTCAATCACCCAATCCTAGAAGAAATGAAAATCCTTTTCAAAGCTCGTCTGAGGGTCCTAGAGGAAGAAGGAATCTACGAGATCTTTATGAGTCCACGGAGATGGTATAAAATACAACACTATTTTAGTCTTTTTGTCGATTTCGAGCCTCTACACTTTAAAGAAGCTATACAAAAAAAGAAATAGAAATGTAAAATGGATGAAGAGATTCAAGCAATTCAAAAGAATGACACATAGGAGCTTTCTACTCTTTCAAAGGGGCAAAAGGTGATTGATGTGAAATAAGTATATAAATTTAAAAGAACTGCTCAAGAAGAAGTAGAGAAGTACAAGGCAAGACTTGTCGCTAAAGGCTATAGTCAACAACATAGTGTAGATTATGATGAGGTGATGTTGATGATAGAAAGAACACAAGCGGGTTTATATTTTTCATGTGTGATGTTGTTTTTACTTGGAGTTCTAAAAACCAACCCATCGTGACTTTATGTACATATGAAGTCGCTTATGTTGCAGCTACTTGTTGTATCACATTGTTATTTGTTTTGTTCTTTTCTGGAATTAACAATCAAATATAATTAGTGATTATCATAATCAATGAAAAGATGACTTTGTTTTTAGATGACTCTCGTCCTGTCTACTGTATCTTTTTTATCTTTGGAAATACCTTTATAACATAATGTAAACTTATATAGAAATATAAATGCATTAATAGAGTAATCTAATAAATTTGATTAAAAATTGAATCGATACGATCGATTTAATAATAAAAATTTTTAAATTGATCAACTTTTTTGTTCGACTTTTAATTTTTCAATTCAATTTATTTTAATATTCTTTGTAGTTAAAAATTGATTAGTTTATTAATTAATTTGGTGAAATTTTTGTAAGCTAATTAATTTTACAAGCTAAAATAAATTTTTATTTTTATTTAATAACTTTATTTTTAATTAAATTTTAAATATTTGATATGCAATGATAGTTTTTTCAATTATTTTTCAGATTTTTTAATTTTTAATCTTTAACTGATTTTATGGCAATTTAATATCGACTGAACCTTTTAAATATTATACTTTTTTTGTTACTAGTTTTACTTGCAATTCGAATTTAAAACATCGGTTTTATATATATATATAAAAAAAAGGGGGGGAGATAAAATTCACCGAAACTATATCAATTTGCAACTAACTCTTTTTGTTTTCCATGTTTTTTCTTTTCATTTTACGTATATACAAAACTGAATTTGTTACAAGTTTATTTTTCTTTCACGATAGTGAAGTTGGAAATGACAGCAGCATGGTAAACACTTCATTAGCAAAGTTCAACGTTTTTAAAGTTGCCCGAACCAAGATATAGTGGGTTTGAACACCTAAATTCAAGCTGGGCCAGACAATGACAACACCGAACCTTTTAAATATTTAGGGTTTAATCAATAGGACCTATAGGTTGGGCTGGGTTCACTTTGCTCATCCAAAAGCAATGGGGTTTTCTCTTAAAAAACTGTAAATTAAGAGGGAAAAAAAAAAGGTTAAGACTTGCGAGGAAAGAGGTCAGAAACAGGTATTTAGGATGATTAGACGCAGTGGAGACAGTAATGTTTCTATCAAGTGATTTAACGAATTCGAGGTGAAATGCAAATTCACGTCACAAAAACTTGACGCTTAAAATCAAACGCGTATAAGAAAAAAAAAAAAAAGGGAGAGCCCACATTTCCAGAAAGTTCTAGAGAATAAGGAAGAGGAGACAATATTCCCTTGTAAACTGTACACAACTTTTGTCATCTCCTAGTTATTGCTCATCTTCTAATAATTTCTGCATCAGTCTTTTTGTTACTTTCTTTTTAATTTTTAATTTTTCTTTTAAATAAAAAAATATGTCTAATTATTAATGTTAATATAATTATATTTTTATTATTGATAATAATTATATCTTAGATAAAATTTAATTGATAATAATTACATAATAGATAATAAATTATTTTAATTAAATAAATTTATCTTAGTCTCTTATATGATATTTATTAATAAATTATTTTATTAAAATAAATAATTCAAAGTTTACTTTTATTTAAAATTAATATTTTAATTATTAAATCAACTTTTATTTAAAGTTTGCATATTTTGAATATGTTTTAAATTTATTTATCATCATCATCATCGCAACCAGTTCGAAGTTTCGCAATAAAGCAGAGTCTGGAGGAGGTCTGATAGTACGCAGCCTTATCCCTACATAATAGAGAGGCTGTTTTTAGTAGACCCACATCTAGATTAAAGAGAAAATAAATAGAATTAGCACGCTAAATTTATGTAAATAAAATTACAACAAATACATAAATAAATAAAATATAATTAGACTTTTAAATTTATTTATATTTTAAATAAATATTAAATTTATTTTATTTTATTTAATTACAAAAATAAAATAAAATTAATTAATTAAATTAAATTATTCATAGTTGTGGTTAATAATTTATTTAATTGATTGTAAATTAGCTTATGAAAAAACTGCACTAGAAAGTAAAAGAAAATTATAATTTTTAAAAATTGAAAGAAATAAAAACTAAAAATAGAAACTTAAAAAATCAATCCAAAAACATATTTTTTGTGAATTTGAAAAAAAACAAGAATAAAAAAAAGAAACACTAAATTTAGTTCCGCAGGCCTTAAATTTATTTGCTAGAACCTAGTTAGTTAATAAATATACCAAATTTTTCTGTTGGCAGATATACAAGGTATGCTTCAGTAAAATTGGGAGATGCGCATCCAACACATAATATCGGGAGGGAAACCAGTGCATAGATCAATTGGCTGCTATTGTAGGCAGGACTTGTCCAGGAGTCCATACACCTCGAGAGCCCCCTTTGACCGTTCAGGACCTCATTTGACGAAATCGACAAGGACTTGAGTACTGCCAAGTTTTAGGCAGTTTAGATTAATAATGTTTTAGCTTTTTTTTATTAAATATATATATATATACCAACTTTTTCCTTCGACCAATAAAAAAATAGTTAACTTTTCTTCAAATTTGGGAATTCAAAATCTCTATTATTAGAGTGCTTGGTTCGATGAATTTAGAAAGAAATTAATAGATAAGGAATAAAAAGTGAGTGTTGGTTGTTAATTATTATTATAGGACAATAATTTGATATCTTACTTTTAGAAATTTTTTATAATCTTTATTTAGTAAAAGAATAAAACCCATTCTTTAATAATAACTTTTTTATAAAATATTTTTAATATTAATTAATTAAATATAATTAATTAATTAAAATATAATTAATTAATTAATTTAAATATAAATTTTATTTCTTAATATTTTTTACAAATCAACCACTATTAATAATAATAGTAATTATTCACTCCTCTTAATTAACCATTATAATTATAATAATAATATCTATTCTTATTTTTCAAGATATTTATTTTTAATTTTATTACCTCTCTCTTGAACGAATTAACCGCACTCTAATCCTTTTTAACCTTGTTTTTACAGGTAAACGAAAACAAAGGATTTCATGCCAAAATTTGGAGGTTCTTAGAGTAATAAAAAAGATACCAGAATGTAATTCATTTCCTTCTTTCCGATATATATATATTTTTAGCCAATTGGTCCAAGATCCAAGTTAGCATCGGTAAATATCAGGCCGAAGAAGCATCATACATGACGCACTCCATCAACTCCATTTATTTTCAATCCTTCAGTTTTAATTTTGACCTTTTAGGGTTTTCACACGGTCCACGGAGTACTTGCGCATGGCATCTTCACTAAAATCCAAACTAGGCCGCATTGCCATTCAAACTTAATTAAATAACAATAACTGTCCCTATCAAATACGTGGATGCACGTTCATATGAAGTTCAATTTCGCCTCCCAAGCTGCCTCTAAAGGAAGACGAATTTGACCGTAAAATAGGTGTTCAACTTCGTCAATTCACAATTTTATTCTACCACCGCTAAATCTAATATTGAATCTTCGTCTCATCACACTCGTCACAAAATTAAGAAAAATATATTGAGAATTCTTGTAATTTAATTTTTATTTTATTTTATATTTTAAAAACAATTACTTACTCTTATAATTTTATTTAATTATTGCCTAATTTATTCTGTCATAATTTTTTATTTTTATTTAAAATAATAACCCATCATAGGTATTAATAAATAAAAACTAAAAAAAATGATAAAATGAATTGTATAATAACTTATAAAGAAATAAATAATAATTTTAAAAATGAAAAAGATCAAATCATATGGAGTAGCGAGATTTGATTAATCTCAAAATAAAATCTCGTGAAAAGGAATTAACTTTAAAAAGAAAATCCCAATATTTAAAATAAATAAGAAAAGCCTAGAAACTTCCATTAACTAGGGCAAGGGCTTTCGGCATGCAAGGAGTTAGCCGGTAGTATGGGAACTCAATGGAGGGTGGTTTTACCTATTAATCAGTTGGAACTTCTTCTTTGCATGTCGCGTCACCAAGCCCGTGCACCGAATGGTGCATTTCCTCCCATTCTGAGGGTAACAGATAACATATTATTATTTTGTCTACATTATTTTGCAAAGACCCATAAAAATTAAATAGGTGGATATTTGTAAAATAGGATAGGTACAATAGAAAAAACACGTGATATGAAGCTCTCATCTTTAAAAAAAAAAAAAAACATGTTCAGATATTTTTTATTAAGAACCTCCTATTTTATAATTTTTATTTCAATTATTTTATTTTAATAAATTGGAAAGAATAAATGAAAATGCCCTGCCTATTGAATTCAGCCTTTGGCAATTGAGTGCTGATATGTGATTTATGTTTTCGTTTTTTAAATAAAAACAAAAATTTTGTTTGATTATTAATAAAAACATAAGTATATTTTTATCACTAATAATAATTAGATATGAAATAAATTATGTTAATTAAATAAATTATGTTATTTTATCCTTTTATATAATGTTTATTAATAAGAATTATTTAATATATTAAAATAAATAATTTAATAATTAAAATATAATATAAATAATTATTTTAGTTA
>JANZLD010000237.1:93313619-93334153 GCA_026413575.1 Erythroxylum carthagenense
AAATAAGCTTACCGACGGAATATGTACAAATTCCGTCGGTAAATTCCGTCGCTAAACTTTATTTTTCTTGTAGTGAATCTCGTAGGATTCTTAGTATGCATCTACATATTCACTGTAATTTTACCTTATATTGATTTATATGAAATAGTAAATTTTTTGATAATTTCTACATAATATTAGTTGGTTTGATTGGTTTCATTTAAATTCAACTTGCTATGGTAGCTTATGCGGGTTATTTGGTTTGCTCGAGTTATATATATCAATATATGTCTCAGGCTAATAGACAGCTAGTGCATCCAAGAAGAGGTCATATAGAAATTGTACGTCAAGAATTACTAACCACAATAGAGATACATTATAATGCATGTAGCATTTTACGCATGAGTTGTGATGCATTTATTCACTTATGTTCAATTTTTTGTGGGAGGGGACTGTTAAGGGATAACCAATATAGTTTGGTTGAGGAACAAGTTGGAACATTTTTACATATTTTAAGTGGTAGAGCTAGCACTCATTCACAAAGTTTCTTTTTTTGACGGTCTACTGAAACAATTAGTCGTCACTTCTACTAAGTACTCAAAGCAATAATTACCCTTGAGGATCAATTTTTGGTTCAACCAAATGATTTGGCTATCCCTCCCGAAATAATCAAAAGCGAAGGAAAATTTTATCCATATTTTCATGTATTTTTAAAAATAATTTATATAATATACTTTTTTATATTAAAAAAATTCTAATACATTTTATGGACTTTTAAGAATTGTATTGGTGCTCTTGATGGAATGCACATCAAAGTAAAAGTTTCAAAGGAAAATATATCAAGGTACAGAAGAAGGAAGAGTTATCCTACAATGAATGTCTTGGTTGCATGCACTTTTGACTTGAAATTTACATATGTCCTACTTGGATGGGAAGGTTCAGCCTCAGGTTCAAAAATTTTAGGTAATGCATTAGTTAGAGAAGATAAGCTCATTATTCCTTAAGGTATCTTTTAGTTGAAGATTATTAAATTCCATATTATATACAAAAAGTGTTATTGTCAATAAGCATATAGTAAATGGTTTTAATTTTATTTATAGGTAAATTCTATTTAGTTGATGTTGGATATATGCTGAGGTCTGGATTTATTGCTCCTTATAGAAGCACTCGATATCATTTAAAAGAGTATTCTCAGCAGGCTCTAACTAATGCAAAAGAGTTATTCAACTTAAGACATGCTTCATTACATAATGTAATTGAAAGGGCAATCGGTGTTTTGAAGTCTAAATTTCCCATTTAATCTGAGATGTCAAGATATGATGTGAACACATTATCTAAAATTATGTTAGCTTATTATATTTTACATAACTTTTTGATACAATATAATCCAGATGAAGAACTTGTTGCAAGAGAGGAATTGCTAGGAATGAAGATGGTAGCAAAGGAGAAATAACAAGAAATAGTATAGCTGTGCGTATGTGGAATTATTACAATACTCAACATTGATTTGTTGAAATTTTTGTTATTACATTATGTGACTTTGTTTATGTTTTTTACTCTTTTTTTACGGCCGCTTGTAAACATGATTGTTCATCATTTGAATGTAATTGTCTTTAAAAATTTTATGTTTGTTTATGTTGTTGAGAAAAGTAAGATTAATAATAGTATAAGATGGTTTGTGTTAGATTGTGTTTGAAAAAAAATAGGTGACACGATGGACGTAGAGGTGAATTATGATGAAAAAAACTTATGGATATTTTAGGTAGAATTATGAAATTAAGTGCATGCTTCAAGTTCTTAGGGAGCAAATAAATAAAGGTCAAAAGGAGGATAGAAATTTTAGTGCTGGTGCATATAGAGAGGCAATAAAGGAAATTAATGAAAAGTTTTAGGTTAAGACTAATTGGAGCAAAATTGTAAATTGCTTGAGAACTTGAAGGGAAGAAATGCATTTGGCAATATTTCTTGATAGCAAAAGTGGAATTGGATGGAATGATGTTACGAAGACATTTGAAGCTGTTCTAGAGTTGTGGCAAAGTTTGATACAGGTATTTTATTTAATACTTACCTAGTTAAATTTTTTTATATTTGTATTATTTTTATGTATGAAGTTTGATGACATAGTTTCTTATATTTTGATTGATAGTTTAACGAAAAGGTGACTTATATTTTGATTGATAGGTTAACGAAAAGGTGAAACATATTTGAGAGAAGCCTTTACCTATTTTGGACCTTGTTTGCGATATCTATGAGAAAGATAGACTACCATATCAGAAGCTGAAAATGCAAAGGAGAAGATCCAAAGATGGGAAAAGGAAAGGTAGGATATGAATATTAAAGACATTGATAATATGCAAGTAAATAATGAGGTACATTTAGAGAGTTTTTATCCATTTGAGAGTGAGCGTACTCTAACAACACCAACAACTCATGCTCCCTCATCATCAACTCCTTCAGTGTCGAAGCCATCTTACACGAGTAAGAAAAAGAAAAGCACGAGTGGAAGATAAAATTTCTTCGGAATTACAAGTTATGTTCATTGCAATGAAAGAAATTGCGCAAGTTATTGTAGCCACAAACCCCCGTCTTAAAAAAGAGGAGGAAATATTTGATACAATAAAAGAATTAGGATTGGAAGGACGTGTTCTCTTGGATACAGTTGATTGGCTTATAGAGCATCCTAACTTATTGGTGTATTTTTTGCATGTGTCAATTGAACTACATTTAGATTGGTTGTCTAGGAAGATGTGTTAGTTTTAAGTTTTTATAGCTTGCTTTATTTAAGTGTAAAACTTTACGGGTGATATAACTTGCTCTATGCAAGTATGAATAATTTTTATTTAATTTTCTGATTTAACGATCTTATGTCTCCTTATCACAAGAAGACATGTTAAACTTGTTGTGATATTATATAATTTGGAGTGAAATTTCAAAAATTGATAGTTCCTTGTAGTTGTCAACGCAAAGGAACTACTGCTCGTTCATACATTTTTAAACTTTCAAATTATAATAGTTTTTTATTATCTTCAAAGCTCGATCTAGCCTAATGTCATTTGCAAGTTACCAATCAAACGATTTTTATTATAAATAAATATTAATCTATAAACAAAATTTTAATTATTAAAATATTCATTTTATAAAATATAATAGTTTTATGAATAATTTCAATAAATATTTTATTTATTTTATAAAATATAAAAGTTTTACGAATATTTTCATGTTTTTAATTTCAATTTTTAAATAAAAAATCATTTGATTGGCAATTATTCGTAAAACTATTATATTTTATAAAATAAATATTTTAATAATTAAAATTTTATTTATACATTAATATTTATTTATAATATATTTTTAAATTATTAGAGTAAATTTTATTTAAAATTTCTATATTTTGAAAATATTTTAAATTTAAATTATATTTTTACTAATTAATATACGAGTTATTAGGGATATGTACGAAAGTATGTAAAATAGAGTAAGGATGATAAAAGGAAATACATGGTATTTATTTATTGATATCGAGGTATACTAAGGCTCCTCATTGAACTCCTTTTTGTTTACAGTAGTAATGAATGAACTTATCAAGAACATTCACGAAGAGGTGTCTTGAAGTCTGTTGTTTACTAATGACATTGTTTTAGCGGATGAGACAAAAAAAAGATGTTAATATTAAATTAAAACTTTGGAGAGATATGTTGGAGTCGAAATATTTTAAATTGAACAAGACTAAGACTAAATACATAGAGTACAACTTTTCAAACCATATGGTGATTTCTGATGTGGAGGTAAAGATTGATTCAGAAATTATACCATATTTTAAATATGTAAGATATATTATCCAAAAGAATGGAGAAAGTGATGAAGACATAATTCGCTATGTTAGATCAGGATAACTTAAATGGAGAAATGTATTAAGAGTTTTATGTGATAAGAAGACATCATTCAAGCTCAAAAGTAAATTTTATCGTTTAGCGATGATTAGGCCAACCGTGCTTTATAGGACAGAGTGTTGGCCCATCAAATAAGTGTATAATTGTAAATTAATGATAACAAAAATGAAGATATTTCGTTGGATATACAACCTTACGAGAAGAGACAAGGACAATAATGTAATGTTAAAAGACAAATTAAGGGTTACTAATATCGATGGAATATTAAGAGAGATAGAGGTTAGGTAGTTTGGATATGTTAAAAGGAGCAATCATAATATTATAGTGAAAAGATATGAGAATATTACATTTATAGACTATAATAGAAAATAAGGAAGGCTTAAGAATGATTGGAGAAGGTGATAAAAATGATATAACTTTATTAAAACTTGCTGATCCTCAATAAAAAACCCTGTCATACTAAAATAAGGACAAATGATCTCACGTATAGAAGTTTTTCTCTTTCACATAATTATTTAGCCTAAACTCTTATTATATAATAATTCTCCCATAGTTATTTAGCGTAACCATTTCTTTCCTTAACTTAATTACTCTTTTGCAAGAACTTGTTTCATTGATTGATTTATTTGTTTTTTCTGCTTTGTATATTTATTTACTTATTTTTTTATTCTTATTCTTTACTTTGTTCAATATTTATTGCAGTATTTATTTTATAACTTGTTTTTTTACTTACATATGTTCACATTTATTTATTTTGATAATAATAATAATAATAATAATAATAATAATAATAATAATAATAATAATAATAATAATAATAATATATTTTATCTTTATTATTACTTCCATTAGTATTACTATTAGTTTTATACTATTATTCTTTATTTATATTTCTATTTTATCTTATATCTTTAATTTACCTCGTTCTATTTGCATCGTATTATTTATTACCTGGCTATTGGTTCTATTAAAAATAATTTCTTTACTAGTTAAGGGTAAGGTTGCATACTTCTGAACCTTCTCAAATCTCACGTTTCATAGAAACTTTTATTAAGATGTTATTATTGTTGTACTTGTATTTGTTAATAATTTTTAAATTAAAATTATTTTATTTTTAATTTTTGAAATTTAAATTAACTATAAAAATTGAATTAAGTTAATAGTTAGATTATTCATAATTCTTATAAATAATTAACACTAAATACTTAAATAATATATATTTAGTTCACAGCAAATCATATTATAAAGAAACATAAATTCACTTTTAATGATTTTTCATAATTTATGAAAACTAGAAGAAACTAGAACCAAAAATAGAAATAACAAACTCAAATTTTTTACTAAATTTGAAAACAAAAAAATCAAAAACATAATTGGAACAAACAAGCAACTAAAATTGATTGTTTTCAAAGAATAAATATGTAATTAAAAATTTAAGAGATTTAAGGGATTTCCCCAAAATTTAAGTTACATTACATGTTTATTATCATTACTTTTGTTTTCTTTATTATTATTTTTTTAATCATTATTTTAGAGATTTATTAAACTTAGCAATGGTTTTTAATCTTAAATTCTTTAAATTTACACGTTAAAACACAAAATAACGTCTTTTTAAGAAAAAATTGGAGTTATATATATTCGAGTTTGTTCTTAAGTCTTACCCGAAATCCATTAGCTTGAATTTGAAATTGAATTTAGAACATACCGCACTTAAATTTCCATTTTCCAAGTATATAGGTTGTGATCTCCCTTATGACATGAGGGAATATAAATAGCGCAAAAATTTGTGAAAGCTTCATAGAATGTCAAAATATTAGTAGAATGATAAGTTTTGGTAGGTTAGGATGGAAAAAATGAAAAATCATACCTTAAAAACACTTACGATCTTTTTGCAAAATTTTGGACGGGATGAGATAATAATATTATTATGTAACTATTAAATAGACATCATGCCACATTTGAATATTTAAATATTTGAAGTTACTTCAGAGCATTAAACACACTTTTTTCACATCCATCTGGTACATTAAAATTTTTTACTTTTGAAATACTCTTCAAAATAAATATGCCGATAAACAAGGTTCATGCACATATGTTAGAGGATCATCATAATGGCAGCATCTTTTGTTTAATGGAAGCTACATAAGACACTTGTTCGAGGTCGGATCTCAAATCACAAAAATATAAAGACAACAAACTTATATTGTGGTCACCATAATTAATTAATGATCAGTTTTCTAAAACACCCAATATTCGTACAGTAGATGTGGAAAGGATTGGCCTACATGATTAGAAAGGGGGCAGTATAAATAGATACAAAATGCATCTATCTGAACTAGAAGCATTACGTAATAATAAGGTACGGACTATGCTGCTGCATCACTACATGTATTGGCAAGAATATATGACAAAAGCTTTAGCAGAGAATCTTTTAGATATTTATCGAGGAGTATTTACAGGCCACGGGAGAGTGGATGCGAGGACCTTGCATCAAAAGCAGGCAACAAACTCTTGAACCCATGTGGTTGGTATGCTATGGTTTTGCGTGGCAACCATTTCGTTTTCGAATAGATGCTTTACATCATTCTATAATTCATCACGCAATCCCAATTAACATTAAACAATCTTATCCTGAATATATCCTACACTAAAACACTACATAATATAATAATGAAAAAGGGAGTGGCTAAATATATAAATACTAATTATTAAAACGTATTTTCATAGCTTTTGCAACTAATTAATGTAGTCAATCAAAGGATTTTACTTGCAAAAATAAATGATATGTAAGGCTTTTTTTTTCCTCTATGAAATTATAGCAATTTTTTTTTACTTATAATAAGAAATATAACAAATATATGGCTAAAGGAGCTGAATTTTATTTGGAAAAAACAATAATATTAAGTCACAATAAAAAAATTAATGGCTAAACTTCAAGTCTAATTACATATTACAAAGAAAATTAATGTCTAAACTTCAAGTCTCATTGCCGATATTTTCTATGAAATTATAGCAAAAAATTTTATTTATAAAAACATATTAAAAATATATGGCTAAAATAGCTTATTTTTCTTTGACAATCCAATAATATTAAGTCATGATAAAGAAAAAATTAATGGCTAAACATCAAGTCTCATTGCTAAAATTTCTATAAAATTGTAGAAAAATGTATTTATAACAACATATTTAAGAAATATATGGTTAAAATAGCTAAATTTTCTTTGGCAAATAACATATCAAGTCATGGTATTAAAAAAAAAGAAGCTAAACATCAAGTCTCGTTGTTAAGATGTAGTGGATGTAACATTGTTTTGATACATTGAAGAGGAATTGGGATTTTACAACTTATCATGAGCCTTCAGTTGATGAACAATACCCTGGTTGGTTACTGGTTTTATTGATGTTGTTTGATTTTATGGGGTCTTTCACTCAAGAATTGTACATAAAATTAGCCAATATCGGAAGGAGAGTATTAATTCGCCAATATCTTGTTGGTTTACTTAATTTTTATAATTAATCAAATGTTCTAATTAAGAGATTAAAACATTCTTAAAGATGCATTACAATTTTATTAAATTATGATAATAGGAACACGACAAGAAAACTGATTCTCTTTACATATTACCAAAAAAAAAAAAGTGATTACACTTGGCTTGATCTAACTATCATAAAAATTAGCACAAAATTTAGTAAAATTTAGTAAATTCCTTTTTATTTTAGAGCCTATTTGGTTGAGCTTTTGGAAGATAAATGAGCTTTTTTTTCTATTGCAATTTTTTAAAAATGACTGTTTGGCTATTTTTAGTAGATGTAGCTTTTTTGATAACCAAAATACGAGCTTATCAAAAAAGTACTTTTTCAGATAGATTTTAGGATAAATTAATGAACTTATTTTTTAATCTCTTTTACCCTTATATTTTACACATAATTTCTGCAATATCCACAAGTTTATCTTCACGTTAATTTTGAAATTTATATAATATTGTTTGACTTTTTATATGTTTTAATATTTATTTTTGATATTAGTTTTACTTATATTATAATTATATAAAAGATTTGGTTAGATATATTTTCATTTATGTTTCGTATGAATTCAAATTATATAATAATTAATATATTATGCTTTGTATATTGTTTAATATACTTTAAATAATATTTATACGCATAAATAATTTTATTACAAAATAAAATGTAGCTAAAATTAACAAAAGTACTATTTATTTTTATGTTGTCAAACAGTCTATTGTATGAAACTCTTTCAAAAAACTTCTGTTTTTTTAATTGACAACCAAACAATCAATTGAATTTTTAGAAAAATTCTTCTAAAAAAACCTCTACCGACAAAAACTCGACTAATATAAACTTGTTCAAATAGCTGTCTTAGTTTCTAGAATTTTTGCAGCCTTAGGCACAAAGGTTGCGCGTATCACTGAACGCTTGAATACTATAGACACAAAACAGAATCACTTTTTTTCAAAAACCAAAATCTGGAATTGTTTATGGGAATCATACGAGTAACGAGTTGGAAGAGTTTTATAGGACGCATGTCATATACGATATCAAAATACAATCAGAAATATGAATTAACTAATAACCTAAGAGGAAGTTAGAATATATAGAATAGCTGTAGGTGTGATAATGTACAAATTAATAAATATAACTGAGGTGTTAAGGGCTATAGGTCCACTGCTGTACGCATATAGATAGTTATCATTGAAGCGTTAGGTGTTAATTGGCCCACTACAATAGAAGATACGACGAACTTGCTAATCATAGTATACGTCGATATCGTTTGAGGAATACAACAACCGAAGGAATATATTCCGATAGTGAAAAGAAAAAAGTTTAGAAAATCACAAGATAAAGGGGGAGAGCGAAAAGAAGATGTTTAGAAAAATTGAAGATATCTCAAAAAGCTAGAGCCAAATCTACTGATTAGGGTTTTAAGTTGGTAAGACAAATTCCATAGAATGGTCTATAAACTTTATTCCGGGGAGGGAACGAGTGAGTCATTGGACAGGTCGGGTTTCCATGATCAAGGAGGAACAGAAAATGAAAAGAAATCTTTTTACAAACTACGAGTCGTTTTCTTGCTTGTCCGTATCAGCTGTTGCTAATAACAGCTGAGGTGCAAGCTGGCACCAGAGGCAGAATTGGCAAGTATCCAAGATATGGAAAATTTGGAAAGGAAAGGGGTTATCAATCCATGAACAAAGCAAAGATTCTTATACGGAATTGGATTAATTGGACGTCACACATATAATCTCAATCCAAAGAGAGGGAGAGATGGAGATTCACAAAATTTTCTTCGGTTGAGATGCTCTTTCCTTTTAGTCTTTTGCGTGTGAACCTTATGCAAGACCTATACAACCATGCACAAAATGGTCCCCTCATATGCTCTACTATGGAGTTTACACTCTTTTGGCTCATGGCTGAAGCTTTACTACTCACAGTCACAGAGAGAGAGAAACAAAGGCCAAGTGTCCCCCACTCTCTCAGGGCCCAACCTAAAAGTTATTAATGCTCTTTCAGTATATATAGAAACACTCACTAACCTGTCTGCAACTGCAATGGAGCTAGTCTTGGCGTGACAATATTCAATTTTCATCACCAGGGACCACTTCTTGCATCTTACATTTTATTTCCATTTAATAACTTTTTTTTTTGATATTCCATCTACAAAGAAATAATAATAACAAAATGATAAATTCCCCTTCAATGCTATCCTCTCACTACTCTTCTATTTATACTCCTTTATCCTCTCCATCTCTAAGCAACCTTAACCTCAGAACACCATAGCCAGTGCTGGTGATGAGTGTGAAAATGCGCCAATTTAAGTCGAGTTTTCGATCTCAGTGGGATGTGTATGGCTGATGAGCACTTTTCTTATCGTGCACCACTATCAGTTGAAGCTGCCAGCATGATCTTAACTTGCCTCCTTTGTTGAGGAATGATCAGATCATGTGGCAGTTTCACCTGTTGTTGGTAGCATGAGAAACCCTAATTCTATTAAAACCCTAATTTCTTTTCTTGTTCAATCCCTAGAAAAGGGTACGTGATATTCTTTTTAATGATTTATTCCCGTCTGGGTTTTTTTCCGATTTGCGTATTTGCTGTGTACTTGGTACAATTGTTTTCCTTTTTTTGTGCATGTCTGTGTACGGATTCTTGTATCTTCTCCTTGTTTTCCATGAAACTTACGAAAAATGGTAAGTGAGCGGATTTTTGTTAGGGTTTTCAGAGACAAATTTTGGGTCTCGGTGCAGTTCAAGGATTTCAAGATCCCCTATTCGTGCTTTGGTGATTGAGCCTTGAGATATCTTGATTAATCTTCCGTACCCCTCTTATTAATAAATTGGTTATGCATCTTCAAAGTCCTGCGCATTGATTTACCAAATCTTATGCCTGTTATTGTTTTCTTTCAGGGTTTTTATACTACAACGACAAGTATTGAGCACCAAATAACTTCGGAATAATAGAAACAACACTACTTATTTCAGTTTTATGGGGAAAAAACATCTCAGAGATTAAGGCTATACCTTGATGGTCTAGCTAGGTAGGGATTCTGCAAAGTTCTTAGGCACAGAGTCGTAGTGCGTACTTTGATGTGTATATAAGCATATATGGGTGTGAAGTTAGAAAAAGAGAGACTTGAAATTTTTATTACCTTTCGACTTGTCTCGATCTGTACACCTATGGTTGTTAGTCACCTCTGCCATAACATTATCAAGAGTGAGCGAGTGCACTTGAGTTTTCAAATTCTCACCATAAGTTGTTTGCCTACATCAGTTTGTAATGTGATTGATCTACCAGGGGAAAATCGCAACTTCGTTTGAGTTATAAGTAGATTTTGAAAATCCCATTTGTTTGAGAAATTCTACTTATCAATCTGTTTCTTGTTCTCACTTTCAGGGGTCGTGGAATTGATCAGAAGATCAGATTGGTGGTAAAGCTGCTAGTAATATATAGAGAGAAGCTACTAATACTCCAATGGAACAGTAACACTTCACTTGTTTTCTTGCGATCTTGACAAAAAGAGAAACAAGAGTTATAACATACAAATAAAAACATCGGATGGGAAATTTTGATAAGCTTTGTTTGAGCAACTTGAATCCCATTTTGCTTCATGACACTCGGAGGAAAGTTCAGAAATCAATTGAACATTATGAAAATAGGCTTACTTCACTTGTTAGTTCTACCTTGGAACTCAAACAGGGAAATGAATCATGGTCTTATCCTCAATATACTTCCATATATGTCCGGTATGAAAGGCAGAAATATGAATCATGAATCAGATATAGAGAAAGAGAATGAGCACGTCTTTGTTTTGTATTACATTTCCATGGTGAACCTGAGGTCTTGCATAAATGTTATTGACCATAAGACGTTGCAGTTGCACTGACAGACACGGCCGGTATTGAGAAATCGCAATCTGTGGTAATTACTCCTAAGTCCTAACTTATTGCTTTGAGTACCTGTTCATAACTATTAATTGCTTTTGATGCTCTATACTATAAGGAGTTGTTGAGTCTTGATAAATAGTTTATAAGCCAGTTTTGATTCACGAAAACTGGTATAAGATAACGATTATGGGTTCTGCTGATATAAACGTCTTCTTGCTCACACAGGCATGCCTAATATACATGATAAAGAGGTTTGAATTAATGCCTCTACCTACTAGCTACCCCTTGGTTGATGAACTTTTGGCTACTCTCTTTTGGTGGGAAAGATCTGTAAGGGGAAGATTCCACATAACTTTCATTTTCCACAGGAAACAAAAGAAGCAAAAACGTCATTAGTTTGATTCTCCCAACTCCTTCACAGGACTTGCATTTTGTCAGTTATCATCAATGAAGACAACAGGTTCAGGAGGAGAATCCATCGATAAGGGCTAGTTACCTGCCATTTACGGATGTTCAGGAAAGCTATATATACTGCCCCCATGAAATGGTAATCAAAATGTCATATCGCTATCCGTGTGCTTTTAAGATGGGACCATGAGAGATCAGTTGCTTGGAGAGCTTTGAACAAGTCATATCATATCCCTTGCAAATCCAGGAAAAAGGATGGGTTGGGGTCATCAGAGTTTGTTTTTACATGTTACAGTTGCTGGGGTTTTATTCCTTAAGCTTTGTACTTTCTCTTTAACGGCGTGTTTTTATGTGAAATTAAACTTGGAGTCCATAAATGTCCTGAGCCATATATAACTTGAGGACTTTGGTTTTGCTTAATTTGTAAGTACTAGCTCAACTGCGACAAGCTTTGCTCTATTAATAAATTTCGTTTTGACAATTAAAGTTGTGATTTAAATTTATTTGTTGAATAAGATTTTAAATTATAAGAATAGTATCAACCACATTAGTTATAAATTTTATTTATCTATCAAATTATACTTAAAATTTTTGCTTAAGATTTTTGAAAAACTGAAAAATTGCTCTTCCTCAAATGTAATTCAGTACCTAGTATTACAACTACACTTTAATGTAAAAGAAATAGTCAATTGGTAAATATTGATAATTATTAATATTATAAATAATAAATAAGTATTTTTATAATAAAAATGAATTCAATAATAATCCCAAAAAAAACGAGCATCTTTTCTTAGGATTGAACTCCATCGTGTCATTAACTTGATGTATTTTTAATTTAAGTTAATTCACTTTTTTCCTTTTTTGATAATTTTATAATCATTAACAAAAATTTTAGAAAAATTAGCTCAAAATCTCAATATATATCTTAATTATTTACCCTTCAACTTATTAATTTTTATTTATGAGTATTTCAATTAATAAGTGAGAAATCAATATAAAATTAAAATCACAAAGTAATATTTTCTTTCTTATTTAAATTTTTTTACTATTTTTATTATGTGAAAATTATTTTATAAGAATTTTGAAGTTTGAAAATAAATAAATAAAAAGTAAATTTTGAGGGGAGTTTAATGTAATTACACTTATTAGCGGACGGACTTCATCCAGTAAGCTCCCATTTTGAACTCCACACTGTGCGAGGCCACATTTCCCGCCTTCTATATAAAGTCGCACTCTTCAATTCAAAACTCTGAGTCTGAGCGTCTTCTTCTTCTTCTAGAGTTCTCTATCTCTTAAATAGAAACAGCCAAACACAGCAATCAACAATTCCTTTCATCACAGTTTTGTTTACTCTAAACTCAAGATGCTCGCAACGCTCAAGTAAGTTCAAACGCATCCAGTCTCTGTTCTCTTCAGTTCCATTTTTGTAGAGTTCATTGCATTCTTAATTGCTGAATCTTCTCTTAGAGCTGAAGAGCAAAGCCAGTTGCAGCTCGTTGAACGAGAAGATATTGACGATGAAGACGACCTGTTCGAAGCGATCGATAAACGTAATTAAATATAACACCTCCGATTATCAATTGTATTGTATTCCTGTTTTTGTTCTTCTTTGGCTGTTTTTGTAAGTGTTTTAAAGTTTCATCTGCTTGTCCCTGATCGTTGAGTATTTTGAAAATTTCTTCGTTGTTATCATAGCTGTTTTTTTAAGTGTTTTAAAGTTTTCATCTGCTTGTGCCTGATCGTTGAGTATTTTGAAAATTTCTTCGTTGTTATCATAGCTGTTTTTTTTAAGTGTTTTAAAGTCTTCATCTGCTTGTGCCTGATCGTTGAGTATTTTGAAAATTTCTTCGTTGTTATCGTAGCTGTCTCGTGTATTGTTTGCTCTTCTCGCTGTTTAATTTTGATAATCTTCAGTTCGCGGATTGCTGTTCTTTTACTTAATAGACTGTCTCGTTAGGAAAGATCGAGAATGAGATTTTCTGTTCAGGTGGTGATTTTGTGATGTCTAAATAACTCGGTTCGTGTTTTGTCCGCGTTTAAGAACAAAACTCGTTTTATTTGCTTTTTCTACTCTAATGCGTTTGATATACGTAGTGCTGAGCTTGGATTATTAACTGTTCTTCGATGACTGAATTCTAATAGGATCTCTTCTGGTTTACAAATACACACACACGCACGCACGCACGCACATATTTATAAGTCCACATCTCTGTCATTTTAACTACATCTTTCAAATATTATGTTCATTTTACCGTTCCGTTCGTTTGTTCTGCGTACGTGCCTTGTAGTGATTGCACAAGGTATCAATGCTGGAGATGTAAAAAAGCTTCAAGATGCAGGGATATACACGTGCAATGGTTTGATGATGCACACTAAGAAGGTTTAATAATTTTGAGCGTACATCTTGAATTGTGAAAATTTTCGGGCGAGTAACTACTTATATGTATCCATATACTCTTTTATCTTGTAGAATTTGACCGGTATCAAGGGATTGTCTGAGGCTAAAGTAGATAAGATCTGTGAAGCTGCTGAGAAGATAGTGGTCCGTGTTCATGACGTGCTTGAACTTCATTACAAATTTTTGTCATCTTTTTAACTAAATTCAATTATTTTTCCCTTTCTGCTCTTTAGAATTTTGGTTACATTACTGGAAGCGATGCTCTGCTTAGAGTAAGTTTTTCTTCCCCTTTAGTACTTCAAATGAGGTATCTGGTTTGAGTTCTTGATATTTCAACCATTTTTCATCAAAAGGAGATTGGCAGTCCAAATTGCAGTTAAAATAAACAACCTAAATTTTGTATTACGAGTATTAATGGTTTTAGGTTTTCTTCCAGAGAAAATCAGTGATTCGCATTACAACTGGAAGCCAAGCCCTTGATGAGCTTTTAGGAGGTAATGATATTCTAGTCCCGTCGATGTTATACACGGGTATTACATATATATATATATATATCCGTCGTAGCTTGTTTCAGAATTATTCATAAAATTGTTGTGACTGGTTTGAAATAGGTGGGATTGAAACTCTAGCTATTACTGAAGCTTTTGGGGAGTTTCGGTGAGAATTAAATCACTTCTCTTATAGAAATTATCCTTGAATCTGTATGTGGATTTCCTCCCTTTCAAATCGTTAAGGTATGCAATGTAACTCCTTTACTGGTCATCTCAATCTCACTTCAGGTCTGGGAAAACTCAACTTGCCCATACTCTTTGCGTTTCAACGCAGGTTCCTACTTCAACTTGCTAGTTATTGTTGATACTGTTGTAGCACCTTCTATGAGCGTAATCTGACTATTAGTTGTTAAGACTGCTAATTTAGCAACTAATTATGCGGATTTTTTTTAGGGATGCCACATTTCTTCTATTACAATGACATGGTTGGATTACTTGGATACCCACCTCAATGAGATTCATATTCAAACTTTCATAAAGGAATTTCCTAGGATATAGGCATACAATATGCGGATGCAAGTTATATTGGCTTCTTTAACTATGTACTGTTTTTGCCTTTTTGGAGTTTGGAAGCTGGCGCGGGGCTCGTAGTTGAAATGCCAAAATTTCTTATTTTTCTGATTGAGCAAACTTAATGTAACAAAGTCAACACGAAAACGATGAATAAAGTACCAGCACATCGATTTATACCGGATCTAGTTATATGAATAGAATGCATTGTAATCGTTAAATGCAGAAATTCCTTATTTGTCTGGCAGCTTCCGACAAACATGAGGGGAGGAAACGGGAAAGTTGCTTACATTGATACTGAAGGAACATTGTACGCTTTCCTATTTTCCCTTACCTCAGCTGCTAAAGTGGCGCTATCTGCTGTTTCTTTTCAATAAAAAGTGATCAGAAAATATATGTGTATCACCCCCACAACTTACTTGCTGCTTTCCTTTTCATGCACGTGAAGCCGGCCTGACAGGATTGTGCCAATAGCGGAAAGATTCGGCATGGATCCAGGAGCCGTCCTAGATAATGTAACCAGTAATATTACATTTTTTATATTAATTAGAAAGTGGAAATCAAATCTTACATGTTTCTCTATGATTATCAAAGATTATCTACGCTCGTGCATATACATATGAGCATCAGTATAACTTGCTTCTGGGTCTGGCTGCAAAAATGTCTGAAGAACCGTTTAGACTTCTGGTAAGATTTTTGAAATTTATTATAATATCAAAGCATGATCGTAACGGGATTAAGTCATGTCTATGAATTTAGATTGTGGATTCGGTAATTGCACTATTCCGGGTAGATTTCACCGGTAGAGGAGAACTTGCAGAACGTCAGGTGAGTCCATGTTTCTCTAGTATCCCACTTTATATTAAACCTTTGCAACTATACTGTTTCTTCATAATGACATGAGTTCTTTGATGTCTCTATACAGCAAAAATTGGCACAGATGCTTTCTCGATTAACGAAAATAGCTGAGGAATTCAATGTTGCAGTCTATATGACAAACCAAGGTAATAATCATTTACGAAAGGCCAAATGGCCTACAAGATCCCGAGTCTATGTGGAACATCCAGTTCAAACAGATACAAAATCGTCCAAATATATATTTGTGTTAAATGTCAGCTAAATCTGATAACTCGTGAATCGGCTCATTGTTGCAGTTATAGCCGATCCGGGCGGAGGAGTATTCATTTCAGATCCTAAAAAGCCAGCAGGAGGCCACGTGCTTGCTCATGCAGCTACAGTCAGGTTGATGTTCAGGAAAGGCAAAGGTGAACAACGGGTCTGCAAAGTGTTTGATGCACCAAATCTGCCCGAGGCCGAAGCGATATCCTTAATACTATTCTCGTTTGTTTTTCTTCTACACTTTGATTAGCTAAATCACTCTCCATGAAATAAGATCCTGACTGGACAAAAATCCCTATCGTAACACACAAAAGCACAACGGCCTACAATACCTAAATTGGATCCTTGACAGAAGCACGTATTCCAGATAACTCCAGGAGGCATTGCAGATGCAAAGGACTAAAATAACTACCTCTTAGAAGCTGAAAGCCAGAGGCCACGGAAGACTTTTCCCGCCTGCTTTTCCAGTAACATACATTTATCCGAGGAATTGTTTAGCATGATGACCTTATCCAATAGTTATGTTAATTGGGGACCTTTACAGCATCGAGTTGCTGAACACAATTGGGCATACCTTTTATGGTTTCTAATAGCACTTCATATGACAGCTCTTTATAACAGAGAGTTCTTTACTTAACCTATCTCCAACTCAGAAACCCATCTTTCCACCTCCATCAGGTTTACAAAACATGTATAAACATGCACATATATACAAAAACATTCAACACAAATTTCACATCTGGATGTCACATTCCCTTTATGAAGGTAAAACTTTATTCAATCTTATATCCATCAAAAGTGGATGTAGACTGATAGTGGTGCAACATGTACAGCTGCATATGGTAATCATCTCATTACTGGAATTACTAGCTACGAGTTGGCATGCATGAGCATGTAAATGTCATCTAACATGGACAACAGAAAGTTAATAAGTCGTCTGACAATCAAGGAAGGCCCACAAATAAGAAACACCTTTCCAGAAAGGACTCAAACTCATATGTCCGAGGACCAGTTATATGAACTCCCAACACGCGGCATGCCAGTTTCCTTCTTTGTCTCCTCATCAACCTTGAAATTTGCACCACAAACCTGACCTGAACTATCCACTCTTGGCACTGGCTTCAGTTCATTTAATGGGTGCTCGAAGCTACGAAGGCCTCCAGAAGTTGTAAAGAAGCACCCTAGGAAGAACAACACAAACCGGTATATTAAGCAACATCAAATCCTTTTGTTGATTAATCATTAAAGAGATCAACTTAAATGACAATGTAACATTTTAGGTTGCTAAGGTTCAATAGAAGTAAAAGTGGGAGTTCAAGAACATAAGAAATGGGAAAATCAAAGCTATCTATATGAAACAGAACTAAAAGTTAAAGGTTCAAATTTTAATCCATGCTGTATCATGAAAACGTATCAGGTTACATCATTGTAAATATCAGCAAAAGATGCAACAAAAAAGAAAATATGAATGTAAGGAACTCGGAAGTTTCAAACATGATATCATTACAAGAACAAATGTAACAGAACAGCAAGAACAAAAAACCAATGGTCTCACTTTCAATGTGTGGCAATCACCAAAATTAACAGGTTAGCTTTACCAGTAAAATTGTCACAAAAAAGTCATTGAAAAGATATTAAGGGAATATGTGCTGCATATATACTCTCTGGAGATCTCAATACACCTGCATTTCTTAAATATCTGGAATCTTCAAATTTTGCTACAAACTTGTACTAAATCTAAATCATATCACAATGCATATGTGGACATAGCTTTATCACACAACAAGCTGGCAGGGTCAATGACAAAGGCAAATAAAGATTTTCAGAGATTGCACGGTAGATCGTAGATGAACCCGTCATGATTTCAGTAGTTATTCACCTTTAGGGAATGGTGCATAGGATTGCCCACAGCCTTTCTTTACAATTTCGGCATCATCAGAAAGAACAACATTGCCTTCAGAATCAGTACCCCAGAAAAAGGGCACATTTCCATCAGCATCCTGCAAAATAGGATACTTGAGCTTTATCCAAACAGCACATTTTTTAGAAACAGAGTGAACAAGAACAGGGAAGAAAACAGCAAGAGGATAAGAGGAACTTGGGAGAATGAAGAAGAAGAATCCTCGTGTAATAACTTACAGAAGCCAAAAATGTAGCTTTTGATGTGCTATCGTATAAGATGAATGCAAACTTCCCTTGGATGTCTCTCACAACCTGATCAGGAGGATACGGGCCTCGATCTCTGAGAGTTCTGTAAGCTTCAATAATGATGATCACCTCATTTGCAGTTTTGTTTAAGCCGTATTGCTGCTTAAGAACAGCAACATTGTCGATATGGCCTTGAAAAAGGCAGTAGATGTCATCGAAAACAGCAAATAATCTAGAAAGAGAAATAGGATACACACAAGTGTTAGATAACAAGAAGGCAACAAAAGTATATATACTAATAAATTATCAATGCTTAATCTACAAATAAATAATAGAATGCGATGCATAGTAAACATGTTATTGAACCAAGCTAAGTATATCTTCATTCGTACGTGAAGGCATAATTAGCAGTCAGAACGAAGAAACTGAAGGTCAAATTCCAAATCATGGGACTTGAAAAGTTCAAAGTGTAAGAAATTAATTCCTCAACATGATCTGATAGTTCCGTCCAACAAAAATGCCCCCAGACTTGATCCATTTAATCGAAAGTACCACATACATAATAGGATGAACATTTCTGTAACAAAAGCAGAATAGGCAAGAAACTAAATCTATCTTTTGTCTTTATCAAAGAATCAAATCTATCTTTTGTCTTTATCAACGGATCAAATCTATCTTTTGTCTTTATCAAAGAATCAACTATCTTTTGATGGAATAACAGATTATAATCCAACTATCAGATCAGACTAGAATTGGTTAAAAGAAGCGTTATTTATTAATCCAGATATCTGAAGAAACTGACAATAAAAATCAATAAAACCTAAAAATTCTGATCGCCCCGGTTCATAGCATTTTTCACAAAACATCAGGATCCAATTTTACACATGTAAGCCACAATTATTACAATATTCTGTTCATCGCAAAGTTTCTATAATACCCTACAGATTTTATGGTAAGGATATTTCACAACAAGGGCGAAGAAGCATCATCAAATCCAAGGTTTCCAACTTTCTACTTTTCCATTTTATCACCAAGAAAATATCCTATTAACCAAAACCAGCGATCGAACAAAATCAAACACAAAAAAGAACCCTAGAACATAATCAAAAGCGACTATAGGGTAAGCGAACAGGAACATGGCTATGGATGAAAATCACCTGGGAAGGAGAGGGTTTTGCTTATGAGCAGAGTAAGCAATGAAACCAGAGGAGCCAAGATTAACTGTGACAGAACCAGAGTGGATCGACTCAAAATGCTTCGCCAAGACTCCATCTTTCAGGGCCAGCACATTCTGGGTCTGCGGGCTCTGCAAAGCTTCAGGGCACTTGGCCACTGTTTTGTCAAAAACCGCTAGCATTTTCTTGATTTCTTTGCAGATCAGTGATTGGCAGTGCAGAAAACTAGAAGCAGAGAAATATGTGTGTGAGAGAGAGAGAGAAGTCCAAGATCGTGAGTTGTGACCTGTGAGAGAGCGCTTTAAGTTCTTTGATATATGCACGTGCCTGACGCAATTGATGTGTTCTTACGTAATAATCCTCCGTTACGATAAACCGACAATGTCCCTTCGAGATCTCGCGTGATTACCACTTTTATTTATTTGTCCCTTCTGTATTTAAGCATTTTTTTAGTGTTTATTAACAAGACAAATTTTCAGATTTTCCCCAGAGAGTGACATTCGTATTTGCAATTTTCAGTGATAAAAACGTAATTATTCACTAAAAGTATTCAATTCTTTTACCTTTGGGAGAGATTATAACGAAGTTGTTAGACAAACAAGTTGATCCTAATTATTAATACCAATACCAAAGTACACAACGAATATCCAATATGACGTAAAAATGGCTTCCCATGTACCAAGAGAAAATGAAGTAAAAGTTGCTAGTTGGCTTTAAGCTTGTAGTATTCTGAACATGTATTTAATTGAAGATGTAAAAGATGAACAGTACAGGCCGGTAGATTGCTCTATTTTTCTCTGAACATGTAAAAGAACTTGTCTATCATTAATCAACAGCCAATAACTTAGTGAAGAGCCTCAAACTCGATTGTATGCCACTGACTTGCTGAAGAGCCGGCGGATGTACACTACTTGAAGAGCACTAGCAATAGCCAGCAAAATGTACTCTCCAAC
>JANZLD010000237.1:93351409-93362485 GCA_026413575.1 Erythroxylum carthagenense
CTTAACTAATTCTATATATTTTATTATTATCAAAACATAAAGGAATTTAATTTGTCAACCACCATTGGTCCAACAATATCAAAATGGCTAAATAATAGTAGTTTTTCTCAAATAATAGATAAGTATCATTATAAGCAAGTAGAATGCCATTAACATACAGTACCCAAAAAAAATGAAACTGCTCCCACATAACTTCATATATATACATTGATCAACTACATTCTCCTTGAAGTTATTTGCAGTAACAACCATATCAAATTTTAGATACCATTGCCTTGATACTTGTTTTACCCATAGACAAACTTCTTGAGCTTACAAATCATGTGTTTTTTATCAGTCATATCAAAATCAACTAGTTAAGTCATATTAACATCTTTATACAGATCTCCATTCAAGATCGCGGTCCTCACATCCATTTAATTGAATTCCAAATCAAAATGAGCAACTATAGTCATCATGATTCGCAATGAATCTTTGATAAAACTTGTGAAAAAGTTTCTTTGAAATCAGTCCCTTCTCTCTGGCTATAACCTTTAGCCACAAGTCTAGCCTTATACTTTTCTACTTGTCCACTTGAGTCATGTTTGATTTTATAAACCCACTTGCACTCAATGGGTTTGCAACCTTTAGGTAGTTCAACTAACTCCCAAACTCGATTTTGTGACATGTAACCCAACTCATTTTCCATTGCATTCATCCATAACGCAAATGGAGGACTATTTATGGCTTCGTGATAACTTATTGGTTCAATATTGTCTCCCACATCAAACTCATGTTCTTGCAAATAGACAATATAGTCATAAAAAATGACAGGTCTTTGTGTTCTTTATGATCTGTTGACAACAACTTCATCATTCCTAGTATTAATGACGTCATCATGTGCTTGATTATTAGGTTTATCATGAGATTCTACTGGAATCTGTTCAGTCATAGGGTCATCAACTCCAACAATTTTGAGCACCTGTCTGTTTTGCTTTTTTTTAACCTTAACGGTCAACTTTCCTTTAATACAATCAGCACAGCCAGTGAAATCTGAAAAGTCAAGATCCTGAAGTACACCATCTTTTACCAGCCTCTCCATTCTATCTCTAAAAATATGACATAAACATTTGTGTCATAACATAGAAGATCTCAAATCTAACCTTATATATTTGGAACCAACAACAATATTAAGAGAAGAGGAAGAAGCAGCAATAACACCATCATTCAACCTAAGTTTGTATAAATTTTCACATAAAATTCCATTTCTCACCAAAAGAGAGTCACGATACAAAGTCAGTTTTTCAGTTCTAAAAAGAAGATTATAACCTAGTCTATCCAAAATAGATACAGAAATTAAATTCCTCCTAATAAATGGTAAATAAGTGACATCAAGTAACATAAAAAAATGTCCTGTATTCAGCTGTAATCTAACTGTCCCCAAAAATTCAACTTTGACTTTGGTGTTGTCTCCTATGTACACATGTTACTCAAAACTAGTCGGCTTTCTTCGACTTGAATTGTTGCTCTAGTATCTAATTACCAAGTATTTGAAGGCACATCAATAATATTAGACTCTAAACAAACCATCACAAGACAATTAACTTTCTTCTCTATTTGAGCTTTAAGTTTTTGGCAATCAGCTTTCTTGTGCCCAGAATTCTGACAAAAGTTGCACTTCCCTTTGTAAAATTTATTCTTCTGATTATCTTCAGCCCACCTATCCACTTCCTTTAAGGCTAATAACTTTCTTCTTGAAAGTCTTTTGGTCACTTGAGCTATTAGAAGTGAACTTTCTTTTTTGAAAATTGTTGTGATTTGTTATCATGGAGATATTTCTTGCCTTTTCCTTTTTCATGTCATCCTCTCCTTAGCAAGAATAACAATCATCTCCTTAACAGTCCATTGCTCTTTTTGAGCATTATATCTTGATCTAATTGAATCAAATTTAGAAGGAAGAATCCTCATCACAAACCATACCATGTAATCCTCACCAAGGTCCAAACATGTAGCCTTAAGCTTATGGTAACGACCCATGAGCTTATCGATGTGAGCTCTAATGTCACTTGCACCATCATAAATGGTGTGATGAAACATGTTTAAGTACTCATTTTTCTCATTCTTTGAGAACTTCTTGTACTTCTTTTTAATGGAAGTAGGAAAATCCTTTGCACTATTAGGCTCAAGAATACTATCACAAATGAATTCATCCATGTGATAGCTCATAATCGTCAAACAACATCAGTTATAGTATTTTCACTCCTCATAGGATTTCTTATCCTTCTCAGTAGCATCATCAGCAGGTTTAAGTACCAATTCTTAAGGCCAAGTCCATGCATATGATAGTCAAATTCATCATGAGAGATTCAATCTACTGCTTGTGGTTCATTCCATTCAACATCAAGATGGTAGAGAATCTCATATTGCTTAAAGCTGAATGAGAACCAAGAGCAATAATCATGATATGAATGTTAAAATAAAATCATATAATTTGTGCTCTTTTTCTCAAAATTAATTATATCATTTATGCTAGAGTTCCTTAAACAAATATAGAACTCATTCACAGGTAAGAACAATTTATTAAATATTACAACGAAATCATCTATCGAAAGGATAAAAAATTGTGCAGCTCACAATATTTCAATAAAATTTCTTCACCATATTAAGCATCATACTAAGTAGTAATTATCGACAAGATAATTAATTACCTGTATGGATCCTAATGTTATTTTAAAGGAAAAACACAAAATTTTTTAAACATATATTTATATTAAAAAAAATTCTCATCACAAAAATGTTAAAGTAGTGCTCTAAAGGCTATCACCTTTAGCACTTTTGTACAAACTTTATTTTGATTAATAAAGCAAAAGGCAATTGTTCATTAATTTGATGTTCATTTATTTATGAATTGATGTTGATCTTTAATGAAGTCCATGATACAAAACATAGCATGAAGAAAATTATGATGAGATCACGATAATGAGATTCCTAACATGTGCAATTATGTTAGTATCTAAATCATCCCTAGTCATAGGATTAATAAGACAGGACATTATTAATTCGAATAGACTAACACATGTTATACTCATTGATTTGATCAAGCAGTAAATCTTACAAACTACAAGCATGAGATATTTAAAGTTAACATGTGGATGCTTACTAAGAGTTATAAGTACATCAGATGACCCGCTATGAAATTATCATATGGATGATCTATCAAATGTCAATGATTAATCTCATCAGATCAATGGTGCAAATATCCTTAGAATTGAGGTACTCAAGGATATCTTAGATACTGATCATGTGCTTTGATATCATTCCTTATTGTCTCAAGATGAGGTCGCTCATAGGGTGGTGATTGGGTACAGCTATTGGGTACAACTATTGGTATTCGAAAGTAATTGGGTAGCCAATAAAAGATTCACCACTCCTGATAGAAGGAGATGATACCCACGGCCTCTTGTCTGGGCCATTACTCAGGAGTCTCTGGTCAGAGCAGTTATGTGTCATAAAGAGAGTCTTCAATGACATATACAGTAAAGAGATCCCAGGACAAAAACTAACATCATTTGGACTAGATACAACGTAATCAGTCTAATGGGAGTTGACACATAGCCCATACTCCAAACTAAGTGGGATATAGCATGGTAAAAGGACGAATTGGATGATAACTGTCTATAGAAAGGTTTGTAAGTTAGATAATTAATCATCGAAGAGTTCGTGTGTTAATCCACTTATATTTCGGTAAATTGGCATCATGAAACCCTTCATGATTTGATTGAATTAATAGTTAATTCAAGTGGCATGAAACCATCCATAATTTGTTCAGATTAAGAGTTAATTCAAATGCCCAAAATAACCGAAAACCTAAGAGTCACATGCATAAAAGATCGGACAAAAAACAAAGTGTGTATGATTGTTTTTAAGTAGGCCATGATCGTGACCGAAGGTGAGGCTGTCAATTAAGTACGACAGATGTACATAAGTGAGTTCTTCATTTCTGTACAAAAGAGCTAACCAGTAAAAAACACATCAAGTGAGAGAATAAGGTGTCTAGAAGAATTCTAGAGTTAGAGAGAAGTGTCTTGAGTCTTGTTCATGCTATATTTGCATGAATCAAAGTGCATGCAACATAGTCTTGATCTTTCTCTACATTAGAGCATCTACTTGAACTCATCTAGTTTGGTACTCTAACCACCCTTACACAATGTTTCTTCTTTATGTTTGTGTGTTCTTGAGTGATCAAGGAAGAGTTTGGTGTTTGCAACAACCCAAACAAAAGAAGAATCAATAAAGGAGGAGAATCAAAAGTTACATATATTGTTATACCATGTCCATATAATCTGTTTATGCATGCATTTGAGATTATGACTTTTGGGATGTTATGGGGTCGGAATTTAGATTCCGACACTTCTGTTGCTTTATCATGAATATGATGCATGAATCCATGTCTCCCTTTACAAAATAGTTTCACATGCTTAATTTTACAATAGGAAAAAATAAACATTCACTATTTTCAACAAATAATCATATTTTTTCTCTAATAAGATTAAAAACAATTACAATTATCAAATTAAAAAAACCAAATAATCTTGTGCATAAACATATGAAAAGATAGGATAAAAAATTGGAGCAAAATGATTAAAAAATGGTCTAAAGATAACCTCTCATGCTCCCTCATGCATTACTATACAGAAATTTTTTTAAAAAAATTTAAATATTTAAAAAATAAAATATATATAATTAACAAAATCGGGACAATGTCGTATGAGTCGTCTCTGACCCTAAGACAGGTGAGCGGATCTGACCCGCATAGAACATCCTCTTCGGCTGCCCATTTCTGACGAGATTTGAGGGGTTTTCTTCCATTTTTCATGCTCTGTGGATTTCCAATACCCATTTTAGCCAAAAGTGCTCCAAAACATGAAAGTCTCTAACCTATTTCGACCATTAACGAAAACCTCAAAAATTTTCAAAAATCTCACCTAAATATCGTGATTCATTTGTCCAAAACAAAGTTAAAAGGCAACAACAACAACAACCAACAACATTTTCCACACCTTCAATACATCATTTCAAAGTCATTTATACCAAAAACTAATTTGGAAAAAACGGGGCTATACCCAAATACAAACCCTAAAATCAAACGACCATAGAGCTCTGATACCAATGGTTATTTATAAGTACAATCATCAATAACCACAATACCAAGATTCACATTTATTTAGAGCATTAACTACACAATAAGATTACAATACCTCCAATGTTTGGCATGGAATCTTGATACATTCTCTCTACTATAGATAATACAACCTCTCAACATCAACAAATTTGGTGCAAGAGAGGAAGCTTATGATAGAAGACTCTATTTTCTATACACACATCCTTAATATAATTGTGTCATTTCAAAGGTGTGATGAATTATAGTTTAATGAGATAACATATTGTTATTACGGTACTATTACGTGCTGCAAATACAATTAGTAAATTATTAACTATCCGATTATAGTTATTAAACATACATTAAGCGATTTGATTAACAGTTGTAAATATGGAATTAATGTTGTGGTTATATGAGGCCATATATTTGTAACACACATTAACTCCAATTTCGTAAAGTTGTCTCATTAACAAAGAAGTATGACCTAACAACATGAATAATTCATTTGAAAATAAGCACAAATAATTCCTCTTTTCTTTATTCTTTAATATGATTTTTCCCTTTTGTCTGATGAATTATTATTTCAACAAAATAAAAAATTAATTAATATGAAATAAATTATTATTAGCAAGCAATTGATTTATTTATTAAAGATAGTAATTGTTTCATATTAAAAAAAATGTGCTTCAATTTTATTAAGGTAGTGTGATGAATGATGATTAATGCATAATGATTAATGCATAATTATTTTCCATTCTTAGTTTGATAAATAATCTTTATAATTTTATTTCTTGTTTTATATTCCAGAGAAACCCTTTTTGCTTTTACTTTTTAGTTTTTACACAAAAAATCTAGTCAGGGAAAGTATTTGTCAGGTCAAATAAATCTATTTGAATGAATTCAAACACTCTTTATAACGAGTGTATATTAATGATTGCTTGCAATAATAACATTCCTCGTATTGGTTGGACCGCATCCTCATCATTTGATATAACTAGCTAAGGAACCTTGCAACTGGACGATACCCTTTGCCCCTATCATTGAAGCATCTTCATCACAGTCTGTATTCTGCGAAGATGGAGCAGAGTTCCTTAGTTCAGATCCCAAGAGTGAAACTGGGTAGTCAAGGATTGGAGGTAAGACTTATCATATTCAACTATTTCATTTGCTTAGAACATGAACTCAAACTTGAATTTAAGAGAAGCTTTAGTTGCAGGACTACTTCATATTTTAATTGGAATTTGAGCTCTTTTATTCTTAAACAAGAGAAGGGAAGAACAAGCATAACTCAATTGAGACAAACAAATCCATGTTCTTCCATGAAACAGCCAGCAATACTGAGGTTTATTTTTATTTTTAACGGTGGTCATGATAGGTTTCAAGATTGGGGTTTGGTTGTGCTGGACTTTCCGGAATCTATAACACACCTCTTTCCCATGAAGCTGGGTGTGAGATGTTGAAGGAAGTCTTTTCTAAGGGTATCACCTTCTTTGACACGTCTGACCTTTATGGTGATAATAATGACAATGAGATCATGATCGGGAAGGTACTCTTCTTCACATCTTGATGGGGTTTAGCTTGTGATTGATGCTGTTCAATTTAAAAGTTATTATCTTACAGAGGTCTCCCTTTTTCAGGCTCTAAAACACCTTCCACGAGATAAAGTCCAGTTAGCAACAAAATTTGGCCTTGTTAAGTTGGAAGGGTTTGAATTTGCAGTGAATGGTACTCCAGAATATGTGCGGAGATGTTGTGAAGCTAGTCTCAAGCGACTTGATGTGGACTATATTGATCTTTACTACCAGCATCGAGTGGATACCTCAGTTCCAATAGAAGACACTGTAAGCATTTTCCTTCGTCCTTGCTGCAATTCATTTATGGCAAAAATTTGCAGTATCGTTTAGTTTTGAGTTTGTGGCAGATGGAAGAGCTGAAGAAACTGGTGTTGGAGGGAAAGATCAAGTATATTGGTTTATCTGAAGCAAGTGTAGACACCATAAGAAGAGCACATGCTGTTCATCCTGTAACAGCTGTACAGATGGAATATTCCCTATGGTCACGTGAAATAGAAGAAGACATAATTCCCACCTGCAGGTTTGTTGATTAACATTGTAGCTTTGTTTTTATTTCGTATGTAAAACCTTTTATGGTTGAGAGGGACAATTGCACAGGTCAATTGAATCTCTTGAGTATAAACCTCGAATTTCATTAAGATCCTTTGCCAATTACTTCTTTGCTGTTTCTCAGAGAACTTGCTATTGGGATAGTGTCATATTGCCCTCTAGGTCGGGGATTCTTCGGCGGCAAGGGAGTTGTGGAGGACTTGCCTGATCAGAGTCTGCTGGTATTCAAACTGCAGAGAATATGTTACCGAGTACATTTTCTTTTTAATTGACTTGATATTCTTTCGACTTGATCAGGATAAGCATCCAAGGTTTGCTGGTACGAATCTAGAGAAAAATAAGCTCATATATGCTCGTCTAGCTAACCTTGCTGAAAAGCATGGCTGTACGCCTCCACAATTGGCTTTGGCATGGCTTCTTCATCAAGGAGATGACATAGTTCCAATCCCTGGTTCGTTGCCTCTCACAAAGTAAACAGATAAAAGAACATGACTGAGTTTTAAGCATTTTTACGTGATTTTTTTCCCGTGTCTTGTCCCTCTTGTACTCACAGGGACAACAAAGGCCAAGAACCTTGAGAACAATATTGGATCTTTAACGATGAAACTAACAGAAGAGGATTTGCAAGAAATTGGTGATGCTGTGCCGAGTGCTGAAATAGGTGGTCAAAGAGAATTTGGCGCGTTTACCAATTACATGTACAAATTGGCAAATACCCCCGAGAGAAAGACATAGATAGAAACGACACAAATCTTCTTCATGGGATTTGTCTAGTGATCTGTCTTCCTCGTCTGAGTTGTGTGTGTAGCTTGAAAGAATCAGACACAGATTTCTTATGTCTTTTCTTTTTGGTATTGTTGTGACTTTATATGTTGATAAATTAACAGAATTTCTTTTTGAAACATTGTTGTTACTGTTGTTTTATACCAAAATTAAATTCAACGAAATGGTTTAATCGGTTTAATAATAAAAACCTTAAATTAGTTAACTTTTCGATTCATTTTTAACTTTTAATTTTGTTATTAAAAATTGATTAGTTTATTAATTAATCTATCAATTTTTATAAACTAATTAATTTTTATAATCCAAAATAAACCAATTAATTTTCATTTAACATTCTTTTTTTTAATTAAAATTTTAATTTTTATCGGTAAGAATAGTCTTCTTCAATTACTTTTCAAATTCTTTAATTTTGTTCAATTTATAAACAATTTTGTTAAGATATATGGTATATATCTTATTATTTAGTTTTGACTTTTTTTTATAATTAAACATCTAAGATAATGTTGATGAGTTTAAAATTCAAATCTAAGTTAACTGAATTTAATTGGAGATAATCTTCTAGTTGTAATAGAATCCTATCTTTAATTAATGTGCATCTTGACAAGAAATATGGGCATTATATGTGGGGTTTCATATGTGTGGCAAAGAGTTTTTGGATGGACATTAGTCTTTGTTGTGTGAGATTTTGGTGTGTTAATTGACGACTATCTTTAGTGCTTTTTGGTGGGTGCATCAATTGTTTTTTTGTGTGCTTATGAGTGAGCATTGTGAGTGCTTTGGGCATTGTGTGATTGATGGGTTATTATTGAAGATGTGGGTTGTTTGTTTGTGTGTTCTTTAGTGGTGTGTTCCTTACTTGATTGATAACAATTAAAAGGTGCAGTACATGTTTTTTGAGTGAGAGATTCACGACTCTGTATTGATCGTGTGGAGATTGCTCATGTTGGACTGTCATCCTTATGTAGTGGCTCATGGTTGGACTGATTGTGTGCGAACAACTTTCATATCTCTTTTGAAGAAGCTAAATTGTATCATCCCGTCTCCATATTAAGGGTTAGAACCCAGATTTCAAATGGAGAGAATAGCAATGTGAGAGTTAGAAAAAAAAATTGCATTTCATGCCTAGCAGCATTTCAGCATACATGTATATGAATTTGAATCTTAGCACATACAAAACTAAGTGTACATGCATTCATTGACAATTTCTGGGTATGATTGTTTTAAATGTGATTTTATTGAAAATGAGAACTAGAGGGAGTTGAAAGTGTGATCTTGGTATGAATTGTGATAAGGAAAGATTTGGAAATAAAAGTGGTGGTTGATCTGGAAAATGTTCACTGAGTGTGTTTCGGTCTGTTAGCCATAACTTTTTCTTTAGTTATCCAAAGGAGAAGATTCTTTGTTTGGATTAAATATCAAACATATGGCTACATTTCTTATGAAGATATCGAATTTCAATTCTGTCTCTAAGAGTCTCAAAATTTGTCATGAAGTGAGAACTCAGTGTAGTAATTTGGTGGATGAATGTAAAATTCGTCTTCAGAATTTAGGGAAACTTTGGGATTGATCTATATAGATTTTTGCAAAGTTGCCTTCACAAAAATTGTAACTCTTGAAGTCCTCTTTCAAACCATCTAAAGAAAACCTAAATCCGATATCTGTAGAGAAAGTTATGATAATTGTAAAACATCTTCTGTGTTACTGTTCATAAACTTCTTCTGGGTTATTGTTCATCTTACATCTTCTGTTCCATTTTTAATCCTTCAGAAGATGGAATTTATCTTTGAGGTCTTCATGAAAGTTATAGCTCTTGAAGTCCTCTTTCAAATTATCTAAATGACACCTAAATCCAATATCTGTATAGAAAGTTATGCCAATTGTAAAATAGCTTCTATGTTACTGTTCATAAACTTCTTCTAGGTTACTGTTCATCTTATATCTTCTGTGCCATTTTTTTATCCTTCAGAAGATAGAATTTGTCTTCTAGGTCTTCATGAAAGTTGTATTTATTGAAGTTATCTTTCTAACCATTGGACTTGATTCTTAAACCATTGGACTCATAAGACATTTCTCTACATCTCCACTAAAAATCGTAGCTATCTGAAATAAAGTGAGAGAGATTGAGTGAAAAACGTGAGACAGGTATAGAATGTGTGTTTTTAAATACTATGAACTGGTGTTAGTCTACTGAATATGCTTCAGTATTTTGATGATTTTTGGATCGGTAGAGCTCCAAATGAGATGATTCCTAATTTGTGGTAAATTAGAGACATGGAGCTACAAATGGTATGAAGAAATTGGAATCTAATTCAGTTTCTAAGATGTTTAAATTTTGGATAGAAAGTATGCATAGTATATTGATTTGGACAAGAGCAGTCCAAAAATATTTGAAGTATATCTTTCGAATCACTGCATCGAATTGAATGATTTGATGTCATTAGAAACTTAAGACAATAGGGGACATCTTCTGGAAAAAAGTGTTATGTTAGAATGTTCAAAGGTACTGTTGGCAAGACACTTAAATATAAAAGACATAAGGCATAATTGGAAGGGCAAATGAGACAATTCTCAATCATTAAGGGCATAATTAGAAGAAGAAGTGTTATCTTGTTTATAAATGAAGAAGAAAAACGTGAATGGAAGGAAAAGCAGAAGAGAACAACGAAAATGAGAGAGAAAGAGAAAGAGAGTTTGGTGGTTTGAGAGAAAAAAAGAGAGAGTGGGTTAGTGTTTAATTCTTCTTAGTCTTCAATAAGATTTTGAAGCTGTCCAAGAAGAGAAAAAGAAAGAGGAAGAAAAGACCTTCCATTTGAGCTAAAGATCTCTTCATTAGGTGAAGAATCAAGGCGAGATCATTTTGAATCTTTTAGATTTTTAGAAGGATTCTAGTTTATGGAGTTTAGAAAATGCTTGGGTTTAATTATTCTATAATCAATTTTAGTGATTTTGCATCATGGGATTTTCAATTGGATTCCTATTGGATGAGAATTTGGATATTTTGAGATCATATGAGGTTAGAAAAGAGATGAC
>JANZLD010000237.1:93362585-93374273 GCA_026413575.1 Erythroxylum carthagenense
GATTTGTTTTATTTATTACTGAATTAAATTGATATTGATGAATGTGTACTGAATTGTGTATTGATTCCGGACACGAAGGTCTGAGGTACTGATTGATGAATGAGATATTGAAGTGCTTTCTCATGTGAATATGATTGACTAGTTGTCTTACGCGTGAAATGACTGAAATGACCTTGTTTTGTTTTAAAAGTGTTGAGTCCTAGTTGTGGGTAAATAGGCATGCCTAGAAGGGTCTGCAACTGTTCCTGTGACACTTCGATGTCTAGACTTCAGTCTCTCCTATGACACTTTAGTGTCGAGACTTTGGTCTCTCCTGTATAAGTCCCGTTACCCGCCTCGTTAAATGGATTTGTAGTCCTGATATATGTTTGATTCTAACATAAACAAAAATTGTATTATGATTATGAAGGGTTTATACCCTCTTGTGATATTCAGTTCTGATAAGTATAAAAATCTGTTCTGAAATGTGTTATGTCTGATTTACTGTTAGATAATCTTTTAATGTATGCTTATGCTGTTATACGATTCTGTATGATGAATTGACACTTCATGTATAAATTAGTTATTACTCACTAAGCTATATGCTTAGCACGGTGGATTTACCCCGTGTAGGTTCAGAGCGAAGAGTATAACGACTAGGACAAGTCAATCGCAATGGCCAAAGGAGTATGAGTTTTGTATTGCTCAAAAATGTATTTTGTTGAGTTTGTTTGGGCTTGTATATAACTTTGGATTTTTTTTTTTTGTATTGTTTCTGAATTATGATATGTATTATATGTATGTTTGAGTTTCTAAAAATGCATGTCTGAAATGTTTTGTATGTTTTTGGACATGTTTATTATTATTTTACGCTAGTCTTCCGCGAACTATTTTGGTTTGTTTGTACTGTCTTGTGTGGTATCCCCATATCCTCCCAGGGGGTATTAGGGTGTCACTATTGAATGATTATGTAGATGTGATTGCTTATGTTGATTCCGGACAGAAGGTCCGATGATTATGATGTTTGATTTGGATACTGAAATGTTACCTGAATGTGAATTAAATGAACTATGTGTACTTAATGTGATTGTTAAATGTGTCCTGAATGAGCATTTGCATACCAATGATAGGGCGTTATTTAACTAAATGTTAAATGTCGGACTACGGTCGGATGATATGTGAATATGAATGAATGGGATTATGCAAATGTGAGTGATGCATTCCACTTCATGAATGCATGAAACATAAATGAGTTGTGACCAGAGTAGCCACCGATCAGAGCTTAAAGCTCAATGAGTGAATAAGAGTCTCAAGCTCAAAATTGATTCAGAGCCTCAGGTTCAACGCTTAATGAGCCTTATATGGGATAGTTTTCAATGAGCCCTATATGGGACAGTTATCAATAAGCCCTATAAGGGACATTTTAGGCACTCGGTTACAATAAAGTAACAAATGGAAAGTGAGTCTCATGTGCACTGCATATGCGTTATATGAGTGATTAAATTGTAATGAATGTAGAGTGCGAAATGTGAAATGATGTGATTTATGTGTTATGTAACTGGGTGAGCCATCGATGATGGTCACTCACTGAGTTCGCAAAACTCACTCAAATTTTGCAATTATTTTTCAGGATCAGAAGAATATCCCGTTAGGCCAATAGGAGTATACTTACGGCATTCAAATGAAGGATAGAGATCAGGGTCAGTTCACGTCTGCATTGCATTTCTCTATTTTGTATTGAATTGTGTATTCCGCAATTTTTTGTATAAATTTGTATTCCGAAATAACTCAAGTGTTTTGTATTTGTGAAAGGGTCCAAATGACTATTGAAAATTTTGTTGATGGTTTTGTGTTAATTGAAAATGGTTATGAATGAATGTGGGCTTAAATTGAATATCGATTTCTGCATATTGTGTTTGTGGTTCAAAAAAAATTATACTGTTTTCTAAATAATTGAGTGCTTTAGCACACCATCTTCACGGGGCACGGACTCAAATATCACCTATCGATGTCGGATTCGGGTCTTGCGAGAGTGGGTTGCTACATAAAGTCATAAACCCATAAGAAAGTTGTTCTGTTTCAATCTCAAATGTGTTCAGATTTTGTTATTAATTTTTCAAATATTTGAGTCTATTATTTATTGTTTTTTAATTAATAGATTGTTGAGATAAATCCTCTGTTGAGGTTAGTGCGAAACGGTCGTACTTTTAGGTGTGAAATTACTTTCACCGATAGTGAAGATGAGGGATACTATCAATGATTGAGTGGTGTCGACTCAGTAAAGCCTCGTGTAAAAGCTGTTGTCGTTAGTGAAAGTAATATGCTAGGTGAGGGTCCTACAGACGTAGGTATGATGTGCCGAATTACGTTACCAAATTTCGGTGTTGATCTGTTTAATTTCGTATTTATTTTTCTATTTTCGTTCGGTATAGAAATATTAATAGTTGCTGATATAGTTACTTTATATCTAGTAATCAATAGATACAGTTGCAAGTAACTCGGCAAAATCTTATAAGTGACTACGGTCAAATCGAAATGTTTGTGAACCTACGATCCTCTGTAGTTTTTCAAGTTTTATAACGATAAACTATTGGTTAAACCTTAAATTTTTGATCTTACTTGTTGAACTTCTGTTAATTATGTTAAAATGCCAATTTTAAAATAATTTAAGATGGAGAATTCAAAAATTTCCTCCCATTATTACTAAATTAACATATTTGCATTACTTCGGTAATTATTGAACCTACTTTATAAATAAGATAAACCAAGTTGTCTAATGTAACAAGAAGAGTACGTGACTCAATTAAAAAGAGCAGTTTAGTTTGAATCACTTAGAAGTTAACAAGAAATTTTAATTTAATTAAGTTCAAAATTAAATTCAATAATTTTTTTAACAAGATTGGAATTTGCAATTTTTTTTACTGAACTTAAATTTGATTTAAAATTTGGCTAAACTAAAAAAATGTAACTTAAATTTAGTTTAAAATTTAATTAAACTCAAAAAATATAACTCATATTTGAATTTGATCGAGTTTTAATAAACTAAAAAATAATTATTTATTAATTTATAAAATTACGATCATTTTATTACTTACATAAAACAATATTATTTTACAAATTCAGGTTCGAAATGGGCTAAAAAGTTAAAAATCAAACTTAATTCAAAACTTTTAAAAAAATTAATCTAATTTAAATTGAATGTATTACCTTAGAATCCATCCTTGGGCTGTGCATTTACAGGTTAGACATATAAATTTACTACACTGGGAGACTCGGTTAAGACTAATTACCAAGTACGATGTGAGCTTCAAAACGTGTCGACTTCATGCGGGAAGATCGTGGCAACGCATAAGATCGATCGTAGCCTGGAATGTTCTAGTCCTAGTCCTAGCCCTAGTCCTTACCTAGCTAAAAAACCTAGAACATCCCGAACCTCTGGTTCGTCGAGTGGGTTAGGCAGGCACTGGTGGTCTTGAAGCTGACCACGTCACTCCTTCCCCCTATGTGTGGACAAAGTACCCCACGTGATCCAATCACTTTCTTGAATCAGATTTCCATGACGTGGATCCAAAACACCCGCTACTCCGTTTCGCTTCTCTCCTATTTATAACCTGCTTGCTTTTGCAGTTTCATCGCCGCAAAGCAGAGAGATCTAAGATAGTAAAAGCACTTCACTCTTCTTTTGTTTAAGTTTTCTTCTCCAGAGTCAGTAGATTACCATATCTTGTTCATGGCTGCCTCAATGAATGCGATTTTTGGAAGTCCGTTCACACAGTCAAGAGCGATCCTCTTCCGTCCTGTAATGAATGTGCCAAGATCGTTAAGAAGAACTGTAGGAGCGCCGGTGAGGTGCATGACAGGAGAGGTTTGTCTTGTCTTAACTTTTCACTTCTTTTCGCTAATACGTGGGTGATTTGTGAGCTAGTTTAGCTAAAGAAAAATTCTGTCTTTACAGGAAGATCGGAAGGAGCAGAAAGTTTCTGGGTCTGACACTGCAACACCTCCTCCTCAGCCACAACCAACCCCTGCACGGAAGAAGGTAGGAAACGAGGATTCATGTCTCATGATCTTATAGTACTTAGTTGTTGCACCATGGGAATGATAATACGTATCGTTTGTTTTGGCAATTGACAGGTTAGTACAAAGTTTTCGGATGTGTTGGCCTTCAGTGGACCTGCACCAGAGAGGATCAATGGAAGGCTGGCCATGATCGGGTTTGTAGCAGCCATGGCAGTGGAGCTGTCAAACGGTCAAGATGTGTTCTCTCAGATATCAAACGGAGGAATCCCGTGGTTTTTAGGGACAAGCTTGGTGCTCTCTCTCGCATCATTGATCCCTCTGTTCAAGGGGGTCAGTGCGGAGTCTAAATCTGAAGGGTTTATGACGTCTGATGCAGAGTTGTGGAATGGTAGATTTGCTATGGTAGGTTTGGTTGCTTTGGCCTTCACTGAATTTGTTAAAGGAGGAGCTCTTGTGTAGTAATACTATGCAATGTTTAAAATTATTTAGTACTTCTTTATAAACTTTTTCTAGGCAACGAATGACTGTTCCCAAATACTGTTGAGCCCAAGATACTTTAATCCTGAAAAGCTTACCGTATAAGTAAATCAATGCAGATAATCACTGAAGGAATTCATTTCTTAGCCAAATATTTTCTTTTGGGCCTTTAAATTTTGTTAATAATTTAAAAAAAAGGAAAATTGGAATTAAAAAATATTATGAAAATTGTACAGACCGGATCAAAATTAAAGCGATGGAAACATGTGAAAAAATTACAGCAATCATAGCTATGGAATTTGGAATACTTATTGTCCTTGGGCAAAATCAAAAGGTTAAAGGGGAAGGAATAACAACACGGTTATACTTACGGTGGAACAAGATAGAAGGTAAATTGCATCAAAGATATACTCTGGAAACCAGAATTCTCTTATTCATCACACTGTGTAACTTCTTATATATATATATTAATCATAGTCTTCTACAATGATTTTAAGTATATTAACAAGAAAGAATGAGAAGTATACACCATTTTCGCGTATTTACATAACCACTAAGACAATATGAACATCTACGGTAGATGCTATGGGCTCCCTCCCACTAAACTTCAAGTAGAACATTATGATAAGACAAATTCCCATTTTGATGCTTAGTCTGCACCTCTTCAGCTGAATTCACCTTCTGCAACATGCAACCATTGTCTCAATAAAACAATTTATGGAAAAAGCATTGACTTTCACTTCAATCAAGTAAGGAATTCAACATGAATATATCATCCGGTGATACGTAAAACACGTATGCCCCTAGATGATTGTCAAAAATATGCAAAATCTTTCCTACTTGCTGCATTCTAACCTTTAGCTTTACCATTCCTGAATTCACTGCAAAGCTAAGGGCAGCCAAAGAAAATAAAATTTCGGGTGTCTTTTAATGTTTGATAGTGAAGTGATCCAGAAAACGAAGAGAAATTGCTTGACTTATGCCAAATTCTTGCTTAGAATTAATCTTTTGAAGGCCTACGACATTCTTACTACCACCATTTATTTTCTACACACTCGGATTAAGAACTTCAACTAAAATAATGTACTGTTTATATCCAATATTTTGAGGAAAAATGTAAATTTCTATGGATAACAAGGACTAGAGACTATTGACATGATAGCTGAGTTGGATTTTAGTCCCCACAAAAAATAACACACAAGTCTATTTCAAACAAAGAAAAAGAGAGAGAAATCTACTCAAAGAACAAGGCATCCAAAGCTCAATAAGCCCGCAGACAGAGCAGATCCAACAAAATAAACTTAGCTTCATGTATTTTCACTTATTAAAAGATTAAAAAGTAGATCAGGTACTTACTTCAACCGGAAGATCAACAGGAAACAAGTTTATGGTACTGGGATCAAAGCTGAGTCCACTGGAAAAGGGCACGTGTTAATGATTTAGAATCCAAAATACACAGAAATATTGGCAAAACAGTGTCAACGGAGATAGTTGCTAAGCCACTAATGATGCACGGAGGGAAATACCAGTGGGATAAAGCTAGTTGCCAAATGTATGGAGTAAAAAACTCCTCTGGATGGCTCTCTTGTTCGTATGAGAAATGTAACTGATTAAACATCTGCAAAGATTCAAGATAAATTCAGTTTTAATAACAAAGTTAATGATGATGATACAATTGAGCTTGCCGATGTTCTAAACGTAAAGAATTATACCTTCATTCCTTCACCTCGCCATGACCGACAGTTATAAATAATCAGTTGAAGGACTTTCTCTACAGACCATTCACCATCTTGTGTTTGAGCATCCATACGACTATTAAAGAAATCCAAAACCTGCAGAAGTCCAGTTCTGTAAATCATGCACAAAGAAACATGACATCTCCTAGTACTCAGAAAAATGACAAAAAGGTAATACATCTATCCAAATTGTCATGTAAATATATTGCAAAATACATGAGAGTAAACACTATAAGAACTTACCATGAATATATTCTCAATCAATTCATTAAAACGTGGATGGTTTTTGAATGGTTGGAAAACCTCCTGGCGGTGCATTATTGCATACACAACCTGTGGCAACACACAAACATGGGACGTAAGAACACAGACAATCTGCATATAAACAGCATTTTTAGATAAAATGCAGGACTCTACGTGCAAAGGATTTAATACCTCAGGATTGCGTGGTAGGGCATAGGTCAAAATTGCATTTAATATTTCAAGGACAATTCTCAAGAAGTCAGTATAAATATGTAGCTCTGCTGACTGCAACAGAAATAATCCAATCAGCAGAAAAGATAAGAAGAATGTAGTTAAATGCATATCAAATAGCTTATAATCATAGTGGAGAGCTGCATAATGTAAGCCAAATTTACTACCACATCTTCTGCAAGGTTATCTTGTTCTATTGAACCACCCTTCCACATCTTGTCATCTATCCTCTCTGCAAGCTTGTTGTACCTGAAATATGTCATAACATCAAGGAACTTGGTTGAAAATGAAACTATATTGGAAAATTGGAGTAACCTAGCAATAGGGATAGTAACAAAAGAGGTGCAAACAGAGAGATTGATATGAAGGACTTAGAATGACTTACTTGCGTGAGAGCATATAGAAAAGGCTAACCAGCCTTTGTGATGCATATGCGCTCAACCGGTGGACATGAGGAGCCATGTTTGCGAGAGTTGCTAAACAAGTTGTGTGAAGATAGAGATCCTGTTACAAACTTGCAATATTTTAGATTGGGGCAGCGAATGAAGAGAATACTTATCTATGATCATATATAGTCAAAAGTAAGATCTAAATGGCCTCATGCCTTCAATCAGATTACCATCAACAGTTATGAGTCAAGATCTAAGAAGTGTGATTTCAGAGCCTATTTACTCCAAGTTAAAAAGCAGTAAGCAACCATCACTAAAGGCAGTCTCAATAAGACAACTGATATAAATTCACATGAACAAACTTAAGAGAGATAGCTCACTTTAAATGTAGTTAATTAAGCTAGGACCAAAACTTGAAGTCATACCCGCAACTTGGAAAGGTTGTACTTCACAGTCCTTATCAAAATTATGACCATTAGTGAACCAAGAGATGTTTGATGGAGACGGTGTTCTTGATACCATGGAACACTAGGCAGTATCTGTAGGAATAATGGGTTAATACAACAGATTAATATAAGAATCTTAACAAAAATTGGAAAAAGTAAATCGATCACCCAACAGAGGAGAGCCTCACCATCTTGTGGACGCTAGCATTAAAAGAGGAATCTTGACTAAGAATAAGAAGTATGATCAGTAAGATGTATATATGGTTTGAAGTCCTCTTGGAAGCATTATATAGAGTCTCCAGAATAGGCATCAGCTGTAGATTTCACGGGAAGAAAACAGAATAATTAGACGCTCAATGAAACAGTACAACTTCATTCATCCAAGCCAACACATGAGAAAAAGGAAAGTGAAAATTTATCTTATATGACAATCACATATCATTTGACCCTATGTTTTACAATGCAAGAGATAACACACAGCCCAATGCTGAAGAAGTGTAAACATGTAAATGATTTACTACCTTAAATGCTCAAGAAGTTGCAACATATATAAGATTCATCCAGAAATAAATACAAGATTAAGGAATCAAATACATTAATCTGCCTGTAAAATTCATCTACAAAACAATTCCCTCCTGTAGAACCTGATGGGAGATGCCTCCTTCAAGTGGAGCTTAGTTATTCCACTAGGCAAATGTAGGAGGAACCTTCTCAAAACTCAGCCTAAGCAAAACCTCTCTAAACATCAAAATCTCAGCTTGATTCTATGGGAACAAAAATTGGCTAGCATGGAAAATGCTTACCAATGTGTCTAAATCTGTTCGCACCAACACATATTCCAAAAAATCAGAGTTTCCATGCACCAATGTGTAAAGCAATAGTGCAGCAGTCTCATCAGCCAAGAACCTGCAGAGGCGAACCCTGTTATGGGGTACTCTGAAAGATGGTGAAAGTGGTGCAATTATTCTTAAAAATTTGCAAGAGAGTTCAAGACATTAATTAACCTTCATTTTCAGGGACAAAGGAAACACCGAAAGTATTGAAAGGAGGTTATTTTAATTGTCAAAATACTTCCCCTGTCACTCTTTTTTTTCTTCCTTTTCTTTTCGAGGCCGGGGAATATACTTCCCAACCTTGCAGACAATCAATTGAATTTCAGATAACCTATATATGTACATGTAGCACAAATTGAGCACAAAAATAATTTCCCTTAAAAAAGATAACACACTTACATGCCAAGAGTATCGAAAAGGGACGCAAATGGTAATCTCACAAGTGATCCGTTGTGCATATTCCCCTCAATATCAACACGATCAACTGCAATTAGGGTACTCTTCCTTAGGATAGGAGTAAACAACATATGGTTGAAACTTAGAACAAACAAAGAACAAAAGAATAAGATCTCACGTTCAATATCCCTCGCATTTTCTAAGGCTTTGCAGTAAGGATTGTCAGAGAAGTATGTATTTACTTTGGGAAGGGAATCTGAAACAGCACTGTCTTCACTTCTGTCGGTTATTGTCTCATCACCAACAACGCATTTATGGTAATAATTAAGTATAAGCAACACATGAAGACTGCTGCCTGCCAGAGGGTTTCTTAAGCCTTCACCACTTGAACCGACCAAGTAACTGAATGGCAGTAAAACAATAGAAGCTGCAAATTGAAACTAATATCAAAAAGATGCATAAATAACAAGTATAATGAAATAAAGTCTGGCAAAAATGAATAAGACTTAGTTAGCAATCATGAAAAGTCAGAAAGCGATACAATTTAGAGGAAAAGTATTTTCAACTTTAATCAAAGGAAGAATAAATTTTCATATAGATAATACCGCTTCAATATTGCAATTGCATTAGCACCCAAATCCAAAAGTATCAACTGTCTAGTGAAATTTTCAATGAAATAAAATTCAGAAAAGCCACTAGAAATTCATATTTTTAATATGGTCAGCGTCAATGCAAAGAAACAGTTTACAGTAGCACAGTTAAACTTTAGGAGCTTGACATAGTGTGCAAGAATAGGATGTTAAATATGAGCAACAATCAAGAAACTGTACCAGCTGCAGAACCCACTCTTTGCAAGACTCCAGGCTGGGCCCTCTCAGAAAATACATGATAAGCTCCATCATTCAACGATGTGGTAGGTCGCATTATATAATTAAGTAACAGTCTGCGAACAATCAAACTAACCAAAGAGCTGTCCTGCAGATGTTAAAGGACTGACTTTAAGATTCTAAGAGCACTTGAAGACATTAAGTACAACCATAATTAACTACTAACCTGAGCCATTGCCGCATCAATAAAAGGGTTCATATCTGTTGGTCCTGGAGCTGGGCCATAATGAAGTTGAGTAGACATCGCAACAAGCATGAAGTTTAGCAACTCCTGATGTAGGATGTATGTGTTTGAACTTGCGATGAAAAGAATAATGCAGTTTAGGAGAATAGAAGGCATAAACAATATTTGAAGAGCATGATAAAAACACTTTGATGTACCTTACATCTACTGTGCCAATAAAGCTAAGCACACTGTGCATCACAAGATTCTCAATGTTCTGATCTGCAGATACAAACTCAAAATTCAGGTACTGCTATGAAAGCCTAAAATCAACTACCCAATTACAAAGAATATGCCAGCTACATATAGATAGCCTATCTTAGGAACATCCATTTGACAAAAATAGTTCGGATTATGGCCTTGGCCTTCCTTTCTCACCATAAAAAAAGGCCAAACATAAGAAAAGAAATAAATAAATTTTAAAAAGAGGCAAATTACCTATTTTGAAATCCTTTGGCACTGGCTCATTTTTGTCCAAGGACAGATAGAACTCGTCAATGTTATTGCTTTGGGCATTTTCAATCAAATACTTTAGAAAAACAGATGAAATGTACAAAGCATTTATTGCCTTCATATATGCAGGGGTTGGCGAACCAGAAGAATTAATAGACTCTTGCAAACACCATACTAGGTGGATCAAAATCTTTGCCAGATGCCTTGTGCAACAGTTGTTTTGTGCTGCAGAACAATTACAAAAAGGTGAAACAGTAATTGTAAACAAAGAACAAGAGAAATCTATAATATCAAGGTTAAAGATGGATATGTATGAAGAACAAAAAGTCATGAGCATGAAGACAAAAAATTACATCATCTGTAGAATGATAGTAACATTCGAGGCGTAGTACACTACATTAAAACAGCCAGTAATCACCACGATGGAAGCACATAAAACCTAATGCACTGTTCAAAGTTCAATCTCATGGCATACTTGGATTAAGCAACGAAGAAATTAAGTTAAAAAACCGATTTCTTAACATGGACCCGAGAAACTAAAATAGCAGATTTTGGAAACCATCAGAACTACATGGACAGATCACTATAAATTTCGTAGATAGAACATCAAAAATGAAGAGACTACTAGCTTATACAAATATTACGCCTTACAGACTAATATCACAACGCACCAACTAAAACCTCAAACATCACATATATATTCATTTCAAATCGAAGGAAATGTCGAACAGCTGAATAAGCCAAGGAGTAAATAACCGACCGAAGAGCTGGCAAGCCTCGCGGACGCGGTGGTCAGGCCAAAGGAGATTGAGAGGGAGTTCGAGAAGCTTCTGCCAGAAATCGGAGGCCAAGGGGAAGGATTTCTCGCCGATGAAAGACGCGATCAGGTAGTCTGCCGTGTCCTGCGGCCGGGGAGTAGAAGGCACTGCGCCCATTGTGAAGTTGAGAGGGTCGACGGTTCAGTCTGAGTCCAACTCAGCGATCTCAAATGGCATTTAGAGAAAGACAGAGAAGATGACCGTTTCACAGATCTGGAGATTTCTAGAGAGAGATGAAAAATGAGAGTGAAAATTAGGAGGTGTTGTGTGCCTGTGAGATTAGAAGGGAACAAGAAAGTCGAGAGGGACACAGAGCTTGTTAACCAAGATTTTCATTTCTCTTTTTTTTTTTCTTTTTGTTTTTCTGCGAATGGACACGCCTACCCTTTTCCAACTTGTTCTTCTAATTCTCACTTACACTTTTACCTCGAGAAAAAAAAAAACAATTTGTGTTTTTTTAATTTAATACAATAAAGATAAGTGATTAATGTTTTAGTATCAACAACCTCATTAATACTAAGGCATAATATTTCGTATAAATATATATATATATGTGA
>JANZLD010000237.1:93428642-93440270 GCA_026413575.1 Erythroxylum carthagenense
TTTCACCAAGCCTCTCATGAGCTCTCGGTTTCTTCAGCACCACAGCAAGCTTCGTATTTCTCGTAAGAAATCCTCAGCTTGACGGGGGGTGTTAGCAAAAGTCTCTCTGTTCTCTCAACGTCAACTTCTCATAGTTAGTTAGAACAGCCTCCTATAATGCAGGAGATAATATGTATAGCTAGCAATGGTTTGTCTATGAGATTAGTTAGGATTAGATAGGCTTTATCATTCTGTTTATCATTATGTTATAGACATGTGTATATATATCATGCTAAGGATCAATGAAAGGTTGAGCTTCTTCTCCATCGTTATTCTAATTTTAACAAGGGGAATTCTCTATCGGAGAATTATAAATTATTTACTTATCAAATAATTTATTTTAGAATAAGTGAGCTACAAATTATTATATGTTCTTCAATATTTACTTTTGCATTTCCTATTTAAAACATGCTCTTTTAAGGTAAATAAGACGAATGAAAAGGAGCAAAATATAGGCCCAAGACACTAACTTTATTGCTTGTCAAGCACACAACATAAAATGGTAATTGGTGTAAATAGAAGAAGAAGAAGGACCCTACAAGGCTACAAATAGGTCACATTTGTTCAGGAGTTTGGTAGACCCTCACAAAAGAGATGGACCAAACTCTCTACCTTTGGCCAAACAGTAAAACAAAACTCTCACTTTTTCTCTAATCTCTTATGACATTGTCTTTGACTTCAAACTCTCTCGCAGTCTTCAACACGCAAGGCTCTTCCTGTTCGTTTCTTTTCTTCTGCTTCTCAAAATCATCGCTTTGTCACAAACTCTTTCTAAATCTTTGCTCTTTTGTACACCCTTTTTAGTTGTTCAGAACTTCTCTGCCTGCACACGCTTGCAAGCTTGCTTAATTAGTCTTCAGCTTCTCGTCAATGGATGTACCTCGCCGCCGCCGCCGCCGTTGCCGTCACTACCATCATCAGTTACCTACACTCACTGCCTTCACTTTTCTCTTGTTCTTCTCCGCTTCCGCGACGGCTCTTTCACATCTCGGTAAGAAAAGTGACTCACTCAACTAAAAAACTATGTTAAGCCCAGTTCTGTACACGTATCAAGAACTTAGAAATGAAGGTTGGTGGTGAGTAATTGTGATTCGTGTTGTGCAGGTAGCAGGGTCGAAGAGGGAGAGGAGAGGGAAACAGGAACTGGGTCAAGTTCAGTAATTGACGGAGTTCTGGGTCAGAGTAAGCGAGTAGTTGGACCCGGGTCATCACCGCCCACGTGTAGATCCAAGTGTGGCAGGTGTTCTCCATGTAAACCAGTTCATGTGCCTATCCAACCAGGTCTGACCATTCCTTTGGAGTACTACCCTGAGGCTTGGAGGTGCAAGTGTGGAAACAAACTCTTTATGCCTTAAGTTAACGAAGAGAAATAAGAGAAGAGAGCAAAAAATGATGTTATATAGCTGCAGATAGGCAAATTATATTATTTTTACAGTGCAGAAAGAAAAGGTGATTATGCTCTACTGTTTAGCTTGCTGTTTTGAAGCTGAAGCTCTAATATCTGATATTAAAGATGGAGGCTTTTGTGCTTGCATTGTGCTTCTTTTTGAAGCCATAAATATCATCATTTGGACACTGGACAAGGAGCTTTGGGAATGTAAGTTGTCGTAGAGATGTGAGAATACCACGAGGGATCTCTGTCTCCCCCTCTTTCTTTATTTTTCTTTTCTGAACTTGCATCGATGCAAGTTTATTACTTTGTTATGGGACAGATTGGAACTAAGTATAAGGCTGTAATCTTTAAGTGAACTTCCCTAGAAACATTATAGAATTCCCTCTTCTTCTTCATGCTAAATACTGAACACGAACAGTTGCAGTCACAGGAACTTGCAGTCCAAGAGACGAGCAGAATTTGTGAGGAATATAAATATACACGTAACTTGGCAAATATATGAACATGGGAACCAGAGAATAGAGAGTGAGGGAGAGTTTAAATTATTGTTTTGAGATGGAACGGAATTAAAAACAAAGAAAAAAGCTTAGGACAGTCCGATCTAGGACATTTGTTTCTTCCCTTTTCCTCTGCAATCTGATTTTTAATCTGTTTCTCTTAAGAAAGAAACCTTTGGCTTTTTCCCAGATATTGCATTGAACCTTAAATTCCACTTATTAACCTAAACTCCATCAATTGTATTTGATTTATTGTTATTGTATGCTGTATATAAATCTGATTAATGATACTGTGTTTGCTTTCTATCCTAAATTTATAGATTCTAATTCTACTATTTAACAATTATTTATTTAAATTTTTAAAAAATAATTGATTATCTTTTATAAATTTGTAAATAATTTTTATATTTTTAGTTAATATTATTAGAAAGAAATTTTTTTTACTCAATATAACACAAAAAAAAACAACTGATTCGTATGAATTTTAATCAGTCTCTTAATACTATTGAACACTTAATTAGTAACCATATCAACCTATGTCTTGACATAATTAGTTGATGATTACTTTTGCATAATCCCTTTGAGTTACAAGTTCTTTCTACGCCAGATTCGGACATTCCACACAGATTGCCTTATTCTCTTAGAACTTGGATTTTTCTTTTGCGTTACCTGCAGAGAAATTAACACTTGCCATGGAAGCTCATCGCCTTGAAAGAAGTCTTTTGACAATATTATCCTGAATCAAAATACAAACACACGAGTGAACAGGTTTTGACGTCTGAACACGGAGGAAATAGTAAGGGAGGAAGACGACCCCACCCTTAGATTGTTGTTTTTCAGCAGGCAAAGCATGTAGGTTCCTTCCAAGTGGTGTACTCTTCTCCCTCCTCCTCCATGTATTGTAGATGACAGAAAGTTGTGAAAAAACAAAAAGATTCTACATACGATCCCTTTTTCTTGTGTTCACGGCATTCCATTCCATACTATTCCCTCTCTGCAGGAATCCAAACTCTGGACGCTGTCAAAAAGGACGAGGACGATCGATCTTTCCTTGTTAAAATCTTCTCCAGTGTGAAATTACTTAGGCTTGTGGGGCCGTTGAGGTATTCATTCTTATGCATTCATCTTAAGAAACAAGTCAAACTGAAATAATGTTGTGAAAAAGAAATATAAAAGATGAGTTAGGCCTCGTGAAAAGACAGATGAAGAAATATAAAGGACAAAAGTACATTTAACCCTGAATTTTATTCTTTGGTATGTTAAGGCCCTTTATTTTAAAAATGGACATATTGCTCCCTTTGACTGAGTTTATAATTTAAAAAACCTTTTTTACTCTTTTATTATGACGACATCACCATATTTATACATGTTGCATTTTTTTATAAAAATACCTTTTTAATCTGTTGACTAAAATACATTAACCACTCATATTTTTTGCTTTATTTTATTATGTACCCTATTTAAAAAAAATTAAGTATGAATTACAATTTGACCGTCAAAATATAAAAAAAGAAAAAATTATTAAAAATAACATTGTTTTCCCGATTATACTTTATGACCATTAATTTATGAAAAAATTAAAAAAGAAAATTTATTTACAAAACAAATTTTAAAAAAGAAAGAAAATTTATTAAAGGTGCCATTTTTTTCATAATTGTACATTCTAACTTTTAATTGATAAAAAAATTACAAAATTTTGTTTAGGGGTTACTTTATCACCATTAATTCAAAAAAAGAAAAATATTAAAAAGTAATTGAAAATGCCATTTTCTACTATTTTATGTTCAAAGACAAAAATGCAAAAATCCATTCTAACTATTTAAAATTTAAAAAAACACCTTGAAGCACAATAAAACAAATATTGCCATATTGAAAAAAAATACATAATAACAATCTTAATAATATCTTTAGCTCAACAATTCTTAAAAAAAGCAAACAATAACTTCTTGTTGCTTTGATCCAAATAGAAATATCAAAGTTAATCTCTGTACAAAAGGACTATTAATATTTCACGAGATCAATTTTAAAAGTTACTAAAGTGCTATCCATATTTTAGTTTGTCCAGGATTAGCATATGAATAATAACTTAAATATCTAAACAAAAGACAATCCATAATACTAAAACTACAGTCAAAAGCTAGACTCTTCCAAATTAAATAGTTAGTAGTGTTCCCTACTTTTTGGACCACCATCTCTACAAAAATGCACTATAACAGAATAATGTTAATTGGTCAACAAGTATTCACCACATAGATTGATGCATCTCAATCTACAAAAATTAAATGTATAACTATGAAAAAATGTGAAATAACTATGGAAATAATTAAACACAAATAATAAGAAATCATACTTTGGGTGCAGGTTTTGATTGTTTGCTTGTTCTACTAGTAACAACACTTCTTTGAGAATTATCAAATTCCTAAAACACGCGCACATGTTAAAAGAGAATATATATTGAATCATACAATAACAAAGGTTAAGTAAGTATGGTAGATCATGTCAAAAGGAACAAATGAATGCATGATTGAAAACCCAATGTCATTCCACATTCTTATTCTTCACAAAGGCCCATTTTTCTTTGTCGAACCATTATTTGCGCCTCCACTTTGTCCTTTGTCATTTCCTCTACTCCTTCCCCTTCCCTTTCCCCTTCCTCTACCCCTTCCCCTTCCATGCTTCCCTCCTATATATTCTTAAAACTTTGCTATCGATTCAAGGGATTAATTGAACTAGTATTTTTATGATTAGCATGCTCAAGTTCAGCATTTTCATTATACATAAACTGAGGTTCAAATTTTAAGCTCTTGGAGCATCCTACCTAGAAAAAGTAAAATCAAAGAAAATTAGAATTTTGTATAATACACATGTTTAGTAAAAGTACGTTTAACAATTATTACAGAACAAAATACCTACTCTACAACAATTTTTTAAGCTTCTTATTAAGATGAGGGAAGTTTTTGCAAGTCTTTAAATTGTGATCTTATTGTAAACAATTACTGCACGTCTTACTATATCCCTTTCTGGTTACCCTTTCAATGTCAGCAATCTTTTCTCTCTGCTCATCAACACTTTTCTTCCTAATCTTTTTAGGTCTTACTGGTCTTCTTCTAACATGTGACGAGTCAATTGGTTCTGAACCTAATTGTTCCCACATATTTTGATTTAGAATTGGCACGATCACATGCTTGTATGTTATCTTATAGCTTGACACGTTGTAGTAAGGATCCACCAAATCATCTGCTTCAACATTATTTGAATGAAGTAATGTCGAACATGCATGTGGACAAGGAACTCCAGTGATACCCCATTCCCTACAGGTGCATGTTCTGCCACTTAAGTTAACCACGTAGTTGTGATTATAAATTGTGACATCCTAAATCCCTTGCCTAGCATACAAAGCATCATAATCCACTGATTTTTTTATAGTTTTCGTCTAACTTTTCACTAATTCTAGGACAAATCTTTCCCTTCACCTTACTAATCCATTCTCTTTTTTCTTGGTATTAACACTTAATCACCCTTCTAATGCTCTCCATTATAGTTAAAATCGATTGATCTCTTGTAACATTTATTTGTTGAAGCACTCATTAATGTTATTACTTAGGAGATCACACTTACTGTGAGTGCCGAAGAAACACCTTGCCCACAGATAAGGTGGAATCTCATAAACCCATTTATAAGCCTCACCATCAACAACTTGCATTTCTAGCATTTTCGTATTGAATCCATCTTCAGTGTAAGCCCTAGCAGCATCCTAAAGGATGTCTCTAAGTATCTTGTCTTTGAATTTGAGCTTAAAATTAGCATAAGATGTCTTAGACAGTGTTCAACTTCTGGAAACATGTTCTCAAATGTTTCAACAAGTCCTTAGAAAAGACAAGTACACATATTATTATGCAGAATCATTGAAATGAACAGTGTAAATGGAATGAATAATGCAAATGCATACCTTTTGTCTATTTGAAATAAAGACAACTATTTTTCCATTGGAGAGCCAATTTGTTGAGTTAATAGGTCTGAAAACCAAGACCAACTATCTTTGCATTCTGATTCCACACAAGCTATAGCTAAAGGATACATTTGGTTGTTTGAATCTCTTGCAACTACATACAAATAATGACCCTCAAAAACTCCTCTCAAATGGCACACATCTAAACCTATCACAGGTCTACAATGCTCCAAAAATCCATGTTTTTGTGCAGAAAACATAACAAATAGTCTTTTAAAATTTAGATTTTTATTCATTAAAAGTACTTAAGATTGTACAACAGCAAGTGATTCAAGATTCCTCTGTACTATTGTAGCACAGTAATCTCTCAATCTAACATATTGATCTTTGTGCTTAACTTGGATCAATTTAAAGCTTGTCTCTATGCTCGATGAGCTTGCCATGGAAAAATATGAATCCTGAATTTTTGGTTCATAGTCTTTTGAAATCTAGTCACTTTCCACCTTTAGCTGACTTTATGATGAACTGGGTCGCCAGCCATTTGGAATTTGTAATTTTGTTTCTATAAAACCATTTATACTTGTGAGGATTACCTTTTATAGATTTAACTTGCATGGTTGTAGTTTTTTTTTTTATAGTAGCTTACATATATCCTCCTTCCACACATCTTTTTACAGATTGCGCTAATCTTATCTTTTTCATTCTTTTTGAATTTCAACTCAAAACCCTTCCTGATTGAATACATTCTAAGTGCCTTCTTATAAGCAGTTGCACTTGAGAAAATTGACCCTGTAAAAATCTCAAGATTATCAATGTCGTTCTCATTAAACTCGTGAAAAGAAATAGCATTTTCCTCATCTGAAGACTCAATTGCTTCTTTTAAACTTTTGTTATCACTTATGTGATCAAACTCCATAAAGTAACCATCTCTCTTTCTAATTGTAAAATTAGCATAATCATCAGCTACAAGACTTGCATATTCAACATAATCTCCTAACTCAATATTAGGTGGTTCTCCCTTACTTTTGTCATAATCTACGAGATCACAAGTGTCACTTAAACTATCCTTATCTAGAAATCATCAGTGGACTTATTAGATTGTACAACATACGTGTTGTCTGAATCATCAGATAGAGAATCAATCAAACCCTCAATTTCTGCCTTCTCACTTACTAAACCGTTAGTTCCAGCTATGTTTTCCCCATTATGCACATGTTTTAATCTCTGGTGCAAATTCACTTGACCATCTATAGTACTCTGGTTGTTGGATATATTTTCTCTTGGAGTCTCAACATTAATACCACACTAATTAGGTTGTTTGTCCATCTTATCAATTAATTCTCCAATATAAATCTTAATATAAGGTTCATCCTTATAATTACCAAACATCGCAATTATAATGTCATCATTATCTAGATTCCTAAGTCGTAAATATGGCATCCTAAAATGCATTGGCATATTAATAGGGAGATTAATTTCCTTTAGAACATGTTGTAGCTCAATGATTGACATATAATCAAGATCAATTCCAGGTAAATATGAAACTTCACCTCCCGTATAATGCCAATTTGGATTTTTCTTAAACATACCACCACAATGCAATTCTAAAGTGAACATTCTTCAACCAATTTTTTGCTAACTAATAAACTAATAAAGACGAGAAAAAAAGTTAGTAAAAACACATAGAACACAAAAATAGGGTTTCAAGAGACATAAATAAACGTGGTAAAAAATTAAGTAATTAAGCTTATGTTACTAATTAAGACACCCATCTTTAATTTTATATGTTTCTAGAAGCACAATGTAGAATGTGAAATAGTTTTCCAATTGAGTGAGAGTTTCAGGAGTTAATCGTCAACCGGATAAATTTTTCTTATTAAGGTAAAATATAGGTGAGGTATAAATAAATATAAAAAAACTTAGACTTTGCAATTCATTGAACACAAAAAAAAAACTAAAATTTTATACTGATGCAATTGAGCAAGAATACAATAAAAGTTCGATTTTTTAATAGCTTATATACCCACTAAATCACAAACCACAAACCCAAAACACAATAGAAAACAAATCGTTGAAAGATAAAGTAAAAGCAGAGCACTCATGCATTATAAAGGAAAAAAATCGAGAACAATGTATTACCCATAAATTTTAAGCTCCCAACAAGACCAAAAGAACTAAAAAATTTTAAAAAATGAAACATAAATCATGGAAAATAAAGGTACCTCAGAATGCTTCAATCCTTTTCTTAAGAAATAGAGTTGAGCAAAACAGGGTAGTCGCTACAATCTACAAATGCGCATAATCATTTCTAATACCTACAAATCGAGTATTCTAAAGTCGTCTCCCACAAAAACTAAGATACTCATTACAGAATTAATCCTAATTACTTGAGCGAAAGAGAAAATAAAGTTAAAAGATGATTGGATTTGGGTGAACAATAAATTGTAAAGACCGAAATTAAACAAACAGGGGAAATTTGATGATTTAAAGTCAGGGATTTGGGGTTTATCAATTTAAGAGATTGATCAATAAATTATGGAATTGATTGAATGACAGGTTATAAAAATAATTGCACAACTTTACTCATATTCTCTCTCAAGACATATAAGAACACTCAACTAGTTGATTACCATATCTTAATGTGAAATTTAACTAGTCAAATTCATTAAGAACAAGCAATTATAAGTTATCACAATGGTTTAGGATATTTCTATCTCTAATTCTAATGGGTTTATCTTCCTAGTACATAAATCATACTTCACCTCTCAGTTCATCATATGATTCCTAGGATTGCATCTATGGTGATCAAGCATAGAAACAACAGTGAAATGTAAGAAAGATATAACCCAAGAACTTTCATTCAACACCAATCAATCCATAAAATGCAAATCCATCCCCTAAATAGACCACATCCCTCGCCCTAAATGGGATTTAGTTCTAGAACGTGATAACAGAATCCATACACATAAAGACATTCGACACCAGGAAAGAGTAGAGAGAGAAGGTAAAGAGAACACAAAACAAGAATGTTGTTAATGCTTGATTCCTTCCTCTTTTCTCCTCCTCTTTTCCTCTTTTGGGTGCTTCTTTATGTTACAGCTTCGTTTTTAGTGTCTAACCCCCTTTTTAGGTCATAAAAATGAGTATTTATAGTATATTGGGTTCGAAGAGACCTAGTTTTTGCTAAATAGGGGAAGATAAAACGTCCTTAGGCTGACAAAGTCCGTTAAGCGGACTATATGTCTATTTAATGGACCTTCTTGGGTCTCTAGGGTGAGGTTGGCCAGGCAATGTCTGTTTAGCGGACCTTCTTGGGTTTCTGGAGAGGAATTGGCCAGACGATGTCCGTTAAACGGACATTAAGCGAATCTTCTTGAGTCTCTGGAGTGAGGTTGGCTAGGCAATGTTCTTTAAATGGACATGCCCTAGGCCTCTATAAAATCGTGCCATATTAACCCTTTAGATGACAGAATCTCTTCTTGGAGTCTTCATGGAAACTGTAAAACTCAGATTCCTCTTTGAAAGCGTGCTTGAATGACCTTAATCTGACATTCATAGTCAAAGTTATGTCTCAAGTCCAAAATTTATCCATTTGCACCTATTTAGTAATAAAGTTGAAATGTGTGAGAAATAGTAAAAGAAATATCTAAATAAGCAATAAGATACGTCAAATGAGTTCTAATTCATCCCAAAAAGCATATATGAATCAATTTACTTATCTCAATGGAATTAAATGGAAAGAAAATCGGAACCGAAGAGAAATAAAATATTTAATAACAAAAAGAAAAAAAGGTAGGATCGAACTAAGAGAGTAAAAAACCTAAGGTAGTTTGAGCAGGTCATAGCATTTTTTTAGCCAAAGGTTAAAATGGAGATAACAATAAAAAATAATGGATAAAAACGTTTTTTTAAATTTAAAGAGAATATTACATCTATTTTAGAGATACGTAACATATTAAAAGATAAAATGTAAGAAGCTTAGAAGTTTTTTTCTTGGTCTAATATAAAAGATCTATTTTTAAAATAGAGAAGGAAATGATATATTAAAAGATAAAATATAAGAAGGTTTTTTAAAAAAAATATAAGAAGGTTAAATGTATATTGGGTCTAATAAAAAAGATGAGTTAAGCCTCGTGAAAAGACAGATGAATACATTGGGATGAAATTCCGCGAGCACTTCCATAAATATCTTCTGATTGATTTGATTTGATTGATTGATATAAAAGAACAAAAGACGGTGAGTCCCACTAGTTAACGCTTTCTTTTATATATATATACATATAAATATGTAAAATTATTTAACCAGTTAATAGAAATGTTGAAATAAATAAATATTTAAAAAATGATATTTTGATGCATAGGGTATTATGTAAATTCTTAAGCAATTTAAGATATGTACGAGACATTCATTTTTAATTAAATTTAATGTATATTTACATTTTAGTTCTAAATACAAAATAAGCTTATAATGATATGACACATCACTTGAGAATACGAATATTTTGTACATTATGAAAATGTGCAAGACATGCATTTTATCACCTATTCTGTTTTTTATTACTACCATAAATAAATAAAATGAATATTAAATGAGTGGATTAAATACAAGTTACCAATTATTAGTATTATTTTAATTATTATTAGTAAATTATATAAACATTTATTGAGTCGAATTGCATGTTTAATATTGTATATATCTTTTGTTTTTCTTGAACGTACAACACATACATATCCATCACTTATTCTTATTAATTTATCTCAATAATACTTATCTCGAAATCCAACTTATAATAATCTGAATATACATTTATAAATTTAATCATCATATAAAAAATTATTGAAAATTTGATACTTCCCTAGGTTAAAAGACATTTTTATTCCGTGTTTTTTTTAATTTAATGAGTTTATTATAAAGAATCAAATAAAGCATACTATAATTATAGCCAGTAAAATTTGACTAAGGGTAAATAATACATAATTTTATTTTTAATTAAAAAATTATTTAAAAATGAAAAATCAGAGCTTATAATAAAATACACACAACCATTCCTTGGATTTCTCATCATATTCCAAAACACGAACAATTATTTCCTGGAAGAGGGAGACAAGTTGACAAAAGCAGGGAATGGAAGAGAGTGTTAAAATGTTAAAATCAAAGCAAAGAGCAGGCAAGGCAAGGCAGGGTTGGTGATCGTAGTCAGGTCGCCCATTTCTTGGCCATCTTCTTCTCAGTACCTATAATTCAGGCAGCTTCGCTTCGGGTTCTCTGTTGAGGAAGAAGAGATAAAAGAGGAATTATTTCGAAGCGATGTTTGATTTGACACTCTTGTTGGTCTGAAGGAGTAGGTGAGGTCGTGCATAGGATAGGCCTTTCCACACTACTTACTTCAGAAGTCCTATCGCTCCTAGACTTCTAGCTAAGCTCTTTCCACTGTTGCACCTTCATGCGTAAATGGGATTCTTTTGATATTTTAATGCATCGTGCACGTTCTTTCAAAAGTAAGCTGAAAATGTTCTTAAGATTCATGTATTCTCAGATTTATGGTACTATGAAAGCTGAAAATGTTCTTAATCACAGAAAAAACAAAGATTCATGTACTCTCAGGTTTATGGTACTATCTTGGTCTTTAGGTTCCTTTTGCTTAGTCTTTAGGCTCTTTTGTTAGTAGATTATGTTGAAATATTCTAGGCTTGACAATAGAGATTTGATTGAGATTCTCTGTAAATAAAGAAACCATAAAATTAGGATC
>JANZLD010000237.1:93440370-93467221 GCA_026413575.1 Erythroxylum carthagenense
TCTTTTTATACTGCTGTACACTCTACGTTTCTATATTGAATGAAAAGAAAAGTCTCTCTTTTCTACTTATTTTCTCTGATTATTCAGATAAAGTAAAGGCTGTCTCGTAACTTTCCTATGATAAGAATAAACACTGACCGAAGTGAAGGGTGTCCCATACCAGCATTAACAATTTTATTTTTGATCATGAAGTGTAACTGGAAAAAGGTAATCCACTGGCATGTGAATGCCTCCAGACTTCCACAGCAACATTCAACCAAAGCACACTTTTTGCAATTGAAGATATCAGAGAATTTACCAAACAAGATAATATAATATTAGTCCATCATTTCCATGCACATATTCGACATCCGTTCTTTCAAGTTTCAGAACACAATTCAATATATCGTGTTCTACTCTTGTTAGAGCATTTCAATATCCGAAATGAACTCTCTCTCTGTAAAATCAAGTTTGTCTCCATCTCCGTTGCTTCCTGTTCCACAGCTTCTTCTCCAATGTCATTCACAGGTTTCCCATCTGGGTATTTATTTTTATTTTTGTGATTATGCTCTCCCTATGCAGTTTCTTATTCAGCCATAGCTACTTCAGGATTTGGTGGATCTGAACGAGGTGGAAATACCTCGTTAACTAACTCCACGAGTTCTTCCAATTGGTCTCCCAGTCGCTTCTCAGATTGCTCAATAAGCTGATAAAAATTAAGAGGATAAGAGTCTAATTGTAAGTTGCAAAATTTCGAGGAGATCATTTATCCAACAAGAGGAAAGAAATAAAAGAACTGGCTTTCTTCAGTAAGAAATGCACAATTGATTTTCCGGATTGTGATTTTCCAACATCAAACAATTCAGCATCACTACATTATTTTTAAACCAAATCACCATTTATTTGCTGCTAACTTTTCCCGGAAACTATAAACATATCAATGACTAATAATCAGGAATGCAAGAAAACAATGTGGATTCTGACAGAATTAATGGCCTCACAATACTTGAGACAATATGCAAAACAATAATAGTTGATTTGCAAGAAAAGCTACAGAAGGATAATTTTAACTCAACTCTTTGAAGAACCTCTTTAAATTCTTTGCCCTAAAGAGAAAGGATGAAGCATCAGCAAGAAAAGAAAATTAATTGGAAGCCCCATAAACGGCAACAACTTTTCATTGAGTAAGTAGTAACTTTACATAGGATAACTATACCATCATTGCCAAATAGAGGATAGGAAGATTCAGTTTCAAATTTGGAGAACAAAGGGAAACTAATAAGATGAGGAATACGATCTGTTACTTTAACTCTCAGCATCTTTTTAGGAGAAATATGTCAATATCAGTATATGCGAGGGTCGCCCCCCTTTCATTGGCAATGGATGAATCCTTAAGAACACATAAGGCTAGCAATTAGAACTGCTAGAAACTCATCGTTTAGTCCTTATATATTAGCATTTCAAAATGCGTAATATTCTAATGGTTTATGCTGCAGTATTTTAGGTTCTGCCAAAGAATAGAAAGTACTGTTAAATTTGCAATACTCATTCAGTTGGTCTACTCTTCTTTTGTGGTTGCACGTTTGCAACAAATTAATTGCCTCTGAAACGTAAACCAGTTTATTTTGCTAAAAATATCACCTATAGTATAAGGAAATTAACACCATGGCTCTCAGAACCCAATTCCTACGCTATCCAAGAAGTAAAAACAAGAAAACAGATTACATTTTATAGAATATAAAAGAAAAAAAAAATCAAAGAAAAGAAAAGAATCCACACAGAAAATAGGTTATTGAGGAAGAAAGATGAAACATTTTAAAAACCATGTGATCAATTTCAATTAGGTGCGAGGGGTTGATGTTGGTGATACTAAGAATCACACAGGGTTAATGGAGGTCAATCTATGAAGAAGTTTTTATAAACTCTTTGTATTCCAAAGTAATAAAATAATATGATAAATAAATTAGTATTTCAATTTTTGCAGTGGTCTATCGGCACTTTTTTCCCTAGTTATTTTTGCAGACTACAAATCAATCATAAAATCTCTTTGAATTCTAACACAGTTATGAATGTATAGTTACTAAATTGCAACTTTTATTTTGTCCTAAATTTAGGAAAAATGTTTTATAACTTGTAATTACTGAAATTCATTTATAAATTTTTAAACTAATGATCATAAATTTCCCTAATTGTTGCAACTTATCCATTAAAAGAAAATAGCTTTACATTGCAAAGTTCCAGGTCTCATATTATGAAAATCGATTCAACATTCCTCTACTTATCTACAAACAAACACATAATGCAACTATCACATTTTTTGCATGAACAGTTTAAGAAAACAAACGCAATTATAAAGTTTGTAAATCTTTGACTTTATAAAGTTCCAAGTCTTAAACTACCCAAGTTAATTCATTATTCATCTTACTCTTGTCTACGAACAAACACATGGATGCAAGTATAAATTGCTAATGCTAATTTTGTTCCTGTATACTTGCATCTTATACATAACTCATAAGCAAATTCATGAAGTTCGTGCTACATTTCATTATTTTTCTTTCATTGTTTCACCAAGGTATTAGCTTCTTCTTCTTTTTTTTCTTTCAATTTCAATTGATTCACGACCAATCACCAATTTCAACATCAATTACTTCTCGTAAAACATATTTAAAGTTTTGCAGTTAACTTTTTAATGTATTCTCTTGAATTTTTGTCACACTTTAACATCATTATTCTCGTGCCTAACAAAGTGAATGCACGTCACTTTGTAGGCATGAAAATTTCATTAAAGAAAAGAAGAGTAATTTGAGACCTCACATCAAATTTCTATGGAGAGAGGAGGAAAGACGAAATAATCAGACTTACAGGGTCAATTTCAACTAATTGAGAAGGCTTCATGTCGATGATATTAAGAACCTCCGCTTTGGCAAGGTTGAACCTTTGACATTTTTCCAAGAATTCATCAATTTGCTCCCTTGTTTGGTTGCAGGCTGGAGTTTCCATTAAATAGTCGTAAACCTTGGACATGGGTAGCCAACAAAATCAAGAATTTAACACTCATTTGTCTAAACATCACAAATTGAACTTGTTCTCTGGAGAATTTCAAAAGAGAAAAAGCAGGAAAAGACCTTGTACTCTGACGGTGCTACAGGAGCAATAACCCTTGAAGAATCATTCGAAGCACCTCGTGACTTTAAAAAATCTAGTACTTCAAAATTGGTGAGTGCACCCGCGTTGTACTTCTTTCTGTCCATTGGTCAAGATGTCACAAAACCCAGCAACAGAATTAAGAATGCTCATAAAAGCAGCAACAGATTAACAATTTAAGAGCTGTCAATAAGCAGACAAGATGAAAGCAACACCATACATCTTCATCGAACACGTTTCTTTCTTCAGCCTCCAACAAGGACTTCAAAAGCAAGCTGTAGTCGACTTGCTTCACTCGAAAAGCGGAGGAAATGAAAAGGTTACAGAACTTAACAGGAGTGAAGCTCGAAGAAGTGTGTGAGAGACAGAGACTGGAAATACGAGGCTGGTTGAGGACTTTGATCATACAGCTTGTAAGCCAAAAACAAAGGTATGATGATTAAAGAACCAACACTCTCAAACAAATAGGGCAAAACAAAAGAAAAAGAAAACACATCAGCCCAGTATAGAACAGTTAACGAATTTGGAAAATCGGATCAGGAAGGACTCTTCTACCTCTGAGAAATCAATCAGACCAGGCCCGAGACTTCATCGACGAAGGCAAGGCAGTGTAGTTAGTATCGTATGGTTGGCGTTACATATTTGGGTGCCAAATTTAAGCCCGAGGTCGATGGAAAGAGATAGGCCCAAAAGCCGATAATAAGATTCTCATGGACCCAACCTGAAGTTAAAAGTTCAAATTTGATTTAATAGGTTGAAATTTTAAAATACATATATAATTAAATTTTAATTAAATATAAAAGTTGGTAATTGCTAGTAAATGTTATTAAATAAAGTTAATTTATAAAAATATTATTTCTTACTCTTTAGATATGAACATTTATGACAACTTTTTCTATATAATTAAACTTAATTATTTTATCTTTACAACGTGTTCATATTTGAGTTAACTTCAAATAAAGGATGCATATGGGCCAACTTAAGCCTGACTCGACCTGACCTAAAGTCAAAAGAATAAGTTTAAGTTGATCGATTCTCAAGTTATTCAGGCTCAGTCTATTATAAATATATAAAACCACGACATTTTAATATCTTAAATTGAAAAACAAATTGGTCAAAGCCAAGTCAAAGCTCGAGCTACCTCTGGTCGTATCAGGCTTGAGTTCGGATCTACTGTCTCGGATCAAATCGGGCCTCAAATCGAGCCTAAGCTTCCAATAGCCAAGATCAGGGCCTACGAGCTCAACCAATTAGCAAAATACTTTGTAAATATGCTTCAAATTATACACGATCCAACACACCTACGTAAAAGTTGATTTAACTTGGACTACTAAATTATTCATACTAGAACACATTTTAAAGATTCAAACTTAGTATGTTCTCTTAATTTGGACTATACTAAAATAAAAATATTTATTTTTTAAATTTTGAATCTATCAATTTGATTAATCACATAAATTGAAATTTTCAATTTTAAATCCTGTTGAATCAAAAAATAAATTGATTAATTATAAATTAAATCAGAGCAGACCAACGTTACCAACTACCAAGTCCGATCCCATTCCCATTCGTAATGATTTCGTACGTGACGATTAATTAATGTAAGTATAAACCGTTGTTTCGAAATTATTGTGGAACTTGGGGCCACACGTTTAATTAAATGCTCGGTGCCACGCACCATTTACCATGTTCGGCCCATACAATTTAAATCTGCCACGAAGCTTCTGTTCATTTTAGGCTTCAATTTTTAATATTATATTATACTTTAAAGTTTTAAAAATAATACTGCTTCCCCTTAAATCCTAAAAAAGAATTAAATCAATTACATATTAAAATTATAATTCCTTAAATTTTAATAATTTTTGATATATCATAGCACTAAATATTAATTACCAATTTTTTAAGGTATGGAGAAGACAGCCACGGCTCCACCAGGGACGCAAAGAGTAAAGAACAAAGACCCAAATCGGAGTATAGAAATAAAGCCGACGAACTCACATGACTTGGAAGTAAAGGCGCAGAGAGAATCAAGGTGGTGTCCTTATCTTCTTCATTGTTAATGAAAATCCATGACCAAAGCAAAGATTCCCTCATTCTGCTTTGTTCTCTTTTTGACCACCACCTCAGTCCAAGATCTTGCTTTTATTCCCTCAAAATATTGAAAGAGCTACTAAAACTTGGCGATCACATGGTGTCGTTTCTCACTTTTTGATTCAAACCATTCTCACTTTACCAGTTCAGAAACCAGAACAAGGGCCCAAAGTACAATTCAATTTGTTCCCATAATTCATAATCCCATCCTATCCCTCTACTTCTGCTTCTTTTTTACAACATAGCAAGAGGAAGAAGTACCCAACAACCAACTATAAGCTTAGACATATTTTCAAAAATCAACATAAACATGTTTCACTAGGAACCACACTTCCTATACCATATCAACCCCTAATTGAGTTTTTTTTTTCTTTTTTTTTTGGTTGGGGTGCCTCACATGTGAAGTTACAGTAAATGCCTATTGTTCTTTTCAGCTGCAATTGCAAGGAGCCTGGAGACTCCCTGAGTCCACAGGTCATACTCCCTCTGGCTCATGCATTCGAACTCGACCACGCCGCGCAATACCGTCTTCAATGCGAAATATCGTCGATTCTCTCCACCTTCGAGTAAGTGACGACCTGGCCAGGCAGGGACATCTTTAATCACCTCCAGCACCAGATCTGCGAGAATTCAGAAAAGGTTAAAGATCAGTCACACACAGCTTTAGATCCTTTCAACTTTTGGTAGTGCTATTTAACTTTCTCAAATCCCAAAATGGAAGAAGACCCACCTCCAATTCTGTTTTCACATTATAGAGGAGAAGACAAAAAGTAAATGCAAAATGAAGACTCACTCTTTTTCTTTTTTGTTATGGTCCCAGCTACATGCCTGCTCTTCATCTTCAACATAACCTGCACAGAAAAAAAAGTTCAAAAAGTTAAAGGTAAGGGAAGAGAAGAGGAGAAGAAAGAATGTAGATCCATTAATTTCACCAGCTCAGCTTTTAACTTTTTCCCTTAAATCCTCTTTCACTTCATTCCTCTTTCACTTCATTGGATCATACCCATCATGCCCAAATAATTAAAATCATTTGATAAATCAATGAACAGAAACAATACTGGATTACAACATCATTAGCACCAACCTGATTCATTCTGTTTATGTAAACAGAAACTATTTTCCAATGAAGATCACCTGCATTTATCATAAAACAGAACAAATCAATGTAAGAACCTTTCCTGGCGATGACTATACAGAAAGAAACTATGAAACGAACACCTACCTTTGCGGGTGCGTTTGAGGAGTTCACAACCTCTCGCCAGATACTCTCTGCTACAGATGCCTAGGAAATTCTCTTCAGGCACAAGCTCACCGCTAAAACTACCATTAGAACTACCATTACTGCCGCCGCCGACGCCAGCTACACCTATCCCCTTTTCCACCGGAATCACCGCCGCGATGTTCCACACTTCCTTTAATGCCCTTGCCTTGAGGGTCGCTGCCCCACGTAAAGCTGCAATGAAGCCAAGCTAAATAAGATCAGAAGAACACGAATGCGCGTACTGAGATTTAATTGGCAAAAGGAAATTTTGATTGTTTTGACCCATACCCGTTGCTGCTGCGGCTGTCAATGTCATTATGTCACCGGCGGAGCGGACATTCACGGCCGAGCTGACCACGGAAGCCAGGAGATCACGCTCTGCACCCATAGCCTCTGCTGCCTCCACACACTGTGCAGCAACCAACGTGGCAGCCGACGCCACGGCCATGTCAGTCTTTGCCATGTGTTCATCCTTCCCCGAGCCTGAAGAGGCGGCAGTAGCGGCAGCAATGGCGGCAACGGCCGCAGCTACTCCGGCTACGGAAACGGCGGCATGAAGCTGGGCATTATGAGCTCTGGCCTCCTCCTTTTTCTTCTCCCTCCTATCCTTAAGCCACCGCCCCACAGTCTTACCCCCTCCGGGAGCCGCAGTCATGACTGTGCCACCTGGTGTGGTGGCGGGTGTACGGAATTGCGTATTAACGGGGTTGTTCGTACGGCAATACTACATAACCACAAACGCGGGAAATCGAATTTAGCATTATCCCCTAAAAATATGCCCATATGATTCTCTTAAGTGCTTTTCATCGTACATGCCAATTAGATAAATTTTATCGTTTTCTAAAAATGTTCAGGTGGTCAGTCACCATGTTCATGCCCGTCGAAATCTTCACAGGCCTAACTAATTTCAGCAAAGGAACAACGCAACAACCGCTAACAACCCAATAAAACATTTAGCCACATCAGTTCGCCATTAAGGATCGTAAAAGGAAAAGCAGACCCAATAGGATTCGGAAAAGGTTAACTAGGTAATTACATAGAAAGTTGGAAATTGACGCGCATTAATTACTGAGTCAATGGCTGTTCTGCAAATCTAAACCAGGAGGAGGAGACAAAAAAGAAACCAAGAACTTAATATCAAACGAGATTGCTACATCCAGTTCATCGCTTTTTTGTTAGTTTTAAAACAAAAAGTAGAAGAACTTAAGTTTTCTTTAGAACAAAGTAAAGCATATTTCTTGGATATACATAACAAATTACTCATTAATATATCTTCAAAAGTGACCAGAGATGTATAAATATTATAGACAACCAATCGAAGGGGGTGTAATCATAAATTAAAGGGACGCATTGGGTTGAGAGAAAGTCTGAGATATGTTTCCTGACGACTATGTGGGTCAGTGTGGCTCAGTAAATCGTGCTTTGTGGACAAAAGGAGCAAAAGAACAAACACAAACACACAAGAGAACAAAAACCCATCAAATCTTTAAACACCATCGGAAGATTTCTGAAACGTGAAGCCATGAATGATAAAGCGAGGTTTTCCGTCTTACCTTAACGTCGTCCATTTCTGACGGAGAGACCGGAGGACTGTCCGTTAAGGAACCGTTAAGAGGGCCACTGCTGTGTGATAACCGCCCTGAAGTGCGTGGGGATACCTCCTGCTGCATTTACACACACAAAAAAAGGGTGCATATGTCATATATATGGATGTTTCTTTGAAGGAATGATAATGATAGTTTTGATAACGGAGAGGGAAGGGCCCTTAATTTGCTGGTATCTTGAAGAGATGACAAGTGTGGCAGAGAAATAATTATGTCTTTGGTGGAGAAGCAAAAGATAGAATTTGAGATTTAAAGCAGAGAGAGGAACTGCTGATAAATGGAGGGTGGAGGCCCGAGAGTTTGAAGTCGGAGAAGATGAAGTTAACTGAAAAGAGAAAAAAGAACACAAACAGAATCCGAAAAGTATGTGCTTATCAAATCGTTGTAAATCCACTGCAAATGTTAATGCCAGTTTGATTTTGAAAGAAGCAATCTTTTCTACCCAATCTCTTCGCAGAACAGAAAAATTACAAAAAAAAAAAAAGCGTCAAAACAAAACGGAACTTGTTAAAGAGAAGAGTTTGAAACCTAATAAAACACAAATCTTTACTGTAACGTCGAAAACACTAAGAAACGTGACAAAACACCAGTTAGTTTGTCTCCATCTCTTGATCTTTTCTCTGACACACACAAAGATCAAACCAAAAATAAAGAACTCACCGACTGTGACATGATTCTTTCCATCACCATCTGTGAAGTCTCCGTAGAAGCAAAAGAAAATGGGTTCCCAGAAACGATCGCACTCTCCTCTAGTTCGCCAGCAATATCTTCCTGTATAGCAAGGCCACTCATGGTCTTCGAAAGAACCATTTGTGGTGGCGGTGCTAGAGCTTTTGAGACCTCCAAAGCCGAGACACTCCATGAACGGGAGAGGAACTCCATAGGCTCTCTCGGTGTCTCCGGTGGCCGGAATGGGTTGGGGTCGGGTCGCCACAGTTCATTCATTGGTTTACTCATTTTTAGAAGTAGAGAAAAAGGGAGTGAAGCGAAAAGGGTTTAGTCTGGTTAAGTGCTGTTTTGTGGAGGGCTTAAATGAGAAGAAGTGGTGATGCTTTATAAGGTGAAGGTAATAGAATAAAAATAAATTGTATATTTATATATATATACATCTAGCAATCATTACTGTGGTTGTGGTAGGGTACGAAGATTTACAATAAGCCATTACTTGTTTAAAATTAATAATTGTGAGAAAGATGAGACAAATTATTAAAATTCTTTTCTTCGTGTGCTTCCTCAAAAGGAAATTGCTTTATATTAATAAGAACCAAAGACAGAAATCAAATTAATAACAAGCAGACAAAGTTAGAAGTTAAAGTAATCTTTCTTTTATTACACCCCTTAATGACAGAATTGGTTTAGTTTAGTCAAATTTGATAAATAATACTTATTTATTTATTATATGTTTTTTCTTTTTTCTTATGAGTATTTTTTAATTATTGTTTCAACAAAAAAAAAAAAAGGAATATTTCACACTCCGTTATTACAAATTAAATCTGGGTATGATTGTGTACTGTGTACTTGGTCTATTGGGGGCGTCGAAGTCGAAGTCGAAGTCGAAGGCTTGAAGTCGGTTACGATGCTTTAATGAAGAAGCTCGCCCTTGGACTCTTCAACTTGCGGTGAAGGGGAAGGAGATGTAACGCACGCGCCAAAGGTCAAGTAAGTGATACTGCATTCTGGTATTTAAATCATACGGAAGGATTTCCTTTCCCCAGTCACACCGGAAGGAAGGAAGCACTCCACGTTTCCATTGGTTGTTTTGCGGTTCTATTTTTATTTTTTTTCTTTTTTCAATTTATAAATTACAAAATAAAAGTATTATATAATTAAAATTTAACAATTTATTACTTTTGAAATAAATTGCTCTTTCATGTTCAATTTGTTTTATAATTTTTCATAAACTATAAAAATACATAAATAAAAGTATGATAAGGGTTTGAGAGGTAATTTTGTTGACAGATCTTAAGATATGCTTCGGTTGGTCGTTCGAAAAATTGACGATAAAAATTATAATAAATATAATAAAAAATAAAAAATATATATAATTTTTATTTCTTACGAGAGTGTAGAATATTACCCAAAAAGAATATAAAAATACTATTTATTTAATAATAATACATTAATAATTATCTTTTTTTATTCCTTACCCGTTTCTTCTTTTTGTACCAACTAATTTAAAATTTTCAAATTTGAATCTATGCGACAATTGTTTTCATTTTTTTTGTTTTTATAACTTAAATTTATAAGTGTAATCACATTAAACCTGTAAAATCTAAATTAAATTGAATTATCATTTAATTCCAATTCACTAATTAATCAAATAATTTATTTAAAGCAAGCAATTTTTTGAATTATTATTAATGATTCACATAAAATATAGTTAAAGTGTAATTTGAAAATATAAATTATATTTTTTATTAATTATTTCTGATTGGGCCAAAATGGTTTAGATCCTATTGTTAGTAAGCATTTATTATACATAGCAACCTGCAAATGCTTGATGGCCACAAGAGAAACCTATAATTTCCAATAACAACAAAAAAAAGATATCGATAAATACAAGTCAAGCGAACAATAAATGATGTGTAAGTGACTCATGCGAGAATTGTGCATGTCATTAATATTTCCAAATATTTAATTGTTAATTATTACGATTTTTTTAACAAAAGCTAAATTTTAAAATATTATATGATATTTAAATATTTCTTTAAATAATATTATAATATTACTAAAATAATTTTAATTATATTTTCAATATCAGAGAATAAAAATAGTAATAAATGTAACTGTATAAATTTGTTTAATTATGTTTTAAAATTTTATTTTAAAAATAATATTAATGATTGATTAATTTTAACCGGTTTATATTATTTAATAGTGATATTATATAACTTAAATGGATGATTGATCTATTAAATTTTACTAAATTTTAAATTTTTTAAAAATTAGAGCAATAATAATATAAATTTTAAAAATATTAAAATATAATATGACACATAAATATGTTATAGAATAACTAAATTTTTTGGAGAACGTAAGACTTATCAAAGAAGGGTCAAAGCAGGAGAACATAAATTTATGGGAGTATAGACTCTGGAGTGTGTAGGGACTAAGTGTAATAAATGAAAGAGGGGGCCATGTCTACGAAGGGAAAGCTCCTTGGAAACCTGCGAACGAGGCAAAAGCCAGCGAATTGGTAACTAATCATTGGTTAGTACATAACTCCCACATGTACTGTGTACTAAGCCTTAAGCTTCTGTCTCTGTTCCTGCGATAAGACATTCCAATAATTCATTACAAAATATCTTAGTGTAAGTAAGATCAAGTGATCTAAACACATTTTCTATAGCTTGTAGTAGATCCCTGTTTTTTAGTATAACTCAATTAACAAAGTCCTGAATAACATAAAACAAGACAGAACACATATACATCTCTCGATAAGAAGAAGACAGAAAGATATAGGTCAACCATGTGCTTTTGTCAACGACCTTCCTACAAACAATGCCAGTGCTAGGCCATGCTCATCCTGGCGTGCGATCCTCAGAATAATCCTTAGGAGTGATTTGGAAGATGAAGCTTCCCTCTCACATTCCGTGAATTTCACACTTCCATGGAGACAACAAGAACCCAAACCAAGTCAGGAACTGGTCCCATCTCCACCTCCACCTCCACCTCCTTCAACAGAATGCCACGTTGGATCACTATTCTATAATAATGGAGGGAGGTTGAACTTGAACGCCTGTTCTTCAGTCTTCACTCTTCAGCATTTGCCTCGGGCATCGGCTTTCCCCAACCCAGACAAGGTGACAAGACCAACAGAAAAAAGCGAGAGAAAGAGCCCCGACTCCTGACCAATCCAATACACACGTTCGTACAGATGAAATAATGCACTTGTTTAATCAGACCCCTTTTAACCCTACCGGGGTACCAGTGATTCTCTCTGTCTCCGCTCTTACTAATTTTTTTTTTTTTTTTACCCGCCTCGGCACTTAACTACTTACCAGTCTCTACTGGTTGTTCTCGCTAACAGGGCGCGTGTGTCGCATGCGTGGGTACGTCATCATCTTTCTCTTTTTGGTTTCTTCTTCATTTACTCGGGAGTCTCCGTTTCTGTATCAGACCAAAAGTTGATTAAACCTAGAAAGAAACAAAAGACTACCACAGGCTTTTTTTTTAATCTTTTCCTTTTAACTGCACCATCTCTGCTTCTTTTGTTTCTTACCCATTATTGACAAGAGGGAGTATGATCCAAATTTGATTTAAGTAGATTAACTAGACGAATTAGTAAACCTTAACATTGATTATGTTTCAATTAACAGGTCCTGAATAACGTAAAACAATACAGAACACATGTACATCTCTTGATAAGAAGACGACAGGAAGATATAGGTCAACCATGCTCTTCTGTCATCGCCCTTCCTAAATAATGCAAAACAATGCCGGTGCTAGGCCATGCTCATCATGGCTTGAGATCCTCACACTTACAATATATGATCCTTAGGAGTGATTTGATAATATTAAATCAATGAACTTAACTTTATTTAAAATAATATTATCCTAATTTAATTGTCTAAAATGATATTATTTTTGAATACTCAAATCAGAAAATATGAGTGTGATTGAGTTACAAGTCAGGTTTGAGTTACCACCAGCTTGAACCAATTCTATTTGTAACCATTCTAAATATAATTAATTACATTATTTTAATTTGTAAGTTAATATAAATAAAAATATTATTTTTGTTAATTATACTAAAATTATATAATCTGAATACATGTTGGATCGAAATTCGAGTCTTTTTTGTTCTAACCTTGAACTTTAGGTTGATCAAGGCCATTCTCATTCTATATAAAAGCAATTGAAGGTCTTCACATAATTTTGGTTAAATAAAGAAGATTTAATCCCAACAAAACCTAATCTTAGGGGAAAACGGAGGGGACCCCATTTGGGGATGAATCTTCCCCCCTTCACGTTCCTTAAATTTCAAACTTCCGTGCGGACAAGACCCCAATCCAATTCAGGAACTGGTCCCATCTCCTTCAACAGAATGCCACGTAGGATCACGAAACTAGAATGATGGAGGAAGGTTGAACTTGAACATCTGCTCTTCGTGCTAAGCCTCAGGCTTTGGCTTACTCCGAACCAGACAAGGTGACAAGACCGACAGAAAAAGCAAGAGTAAGAGCCCCGAGCCTGACCAATCCAACACACACGTTCGTACAGACGAAGTTATGCACTCGTTGCATCAGAACCTCGGAATTGTATCAATGCCAGTGATTCTCTGCTCTTACAAGTTCTCGTTTTCTTCCCCCCAGTACTTCCTATTTACCACTCTCTTCTCTTGTTATGTTACTGTATGTAGGGTGTACCGGCTAACTGGGCGCGTGTATCGCATGCGTGGCTACGTCATCATCTTTGATTTTTTTGTCCATTTACTGAGGAGTCTCCGTTTCTGTATCGGATCAAAAGTTGATTAAAGCTCTGCGAGAAAACAAAAGCTTTTCCCTTTCCTTTACCCTTTTCTCTTTTCCTTTTTACTGCAACGTCTCTTGGTCTTTTGTTTCTTATCCATTATTGAGAGGAAAATCAGTAACAGGGAGTATGCTCCAAAATTGTACGATTTGATTCAATTTTTCTTTTTATGTAGATCATAATTATTTAAATTTTAATTTATAATTAATTCAAAAAAATTAAAAATTTTAATTATATTAGTGATCCTTTTCTAAATTTTATTTCCTCAACATATTCATAAGACTATTAAGACATCTTAATAAAAAAAATACAGACTTTGGCATGTATTAATTATTAAAGTATATAAAACAATCCTATAATTACTTCCATTTGATATATAATATCTTAATGCTTTACACAATTCTATCTACATAGAAATGGTCAAATAAGTGGGGCTGTAAATTGAATTCCTGGAGAATGTTTGTACTTGGATTGTCAAATATTCCAACACTTTGTTGCTTTCCACACAATCCCATAACACATAGGACTTTGTTTAAACGCCAGGGAAGTTTAGTTGGCCTTGGGTCAAGCCACAATCATCATCGTTGTGCCTGGAAAAGAGAACTTGGTCTGAAAAATGTCAGATTGATGTGTTTCTTACCTAGTATTCTCGTTGAAATTGCTTTTTTAATTATCGTACTATCTTCTTCAACTTCATTTCTACACTTGTGCTCAGTCTCACCTTTCTCGATTACCATGAACCTCAGAGCAAACTTTGTTCTTGTGGTTCTAGAGGAGCATACATGGAACTGCTAAATATGGTAAACCAAAGGATTGTTATTTGTGCCATTGAAATGGGTTAATTAAAGTTGATAACAGGGTTTGGATGGCGATGGATTATGACGGAGATCGTATTGCAATCTGAGGAAAGGGAATGAAGGATAGAAAACGATATGGATAAGTCAGGCTACTGTCTGAATTAAGTTCAGACTTTGCCACATGACTACTGGTGTCTTAACTGCGACGTTGATGCATATTATGATCCCGCCATGGATCAGGTGCTTGCTCATCCAATCAAAAGCACCTTCAACAAATAATTTGCTCAAAAAAACTAATAAAATAGAATCAAATCAACCTAATTTAACTTAAATTCGATTAATAATACAAAAAATTAAATTTATTTCAATCGATTAAACTCGAAACTGCATAAATATAGATGAAAGGCAAAGTCGACTCTATTACAATTGCTTTACATGAGTTAATTGGATTATCATACAAGAAAAAAAAAACAATATAGGTATTTGGTCAGTTTCAGCTGGTCCATTTCGCAATGGTACTGTCCTTAGCAAGTCGGTCTAAATTTAATGAAGGATGGCCCTTGGGTACCCAGAAATTATGTTAGACCACACAAGTGTAAAGTCATATAAACTTATCTTTTTCTTTCAATTAAAAAATGGAAAAAAAAAAGAAAAGAACTTGATTTTCATATTGTCAGCCTATTTAGAAAGTTGAAAGCGTTAGAATCATTACCAGTGCATCTAGAACCATTAATCATTTGTGTATAATGGGACACAAAAAAAAACTCCAAAACGATAACACTAGCAACCAGATCATTCTGTGACTAACAACCAATCCAGCACCAAGTGACCATAGTCTCATAATGATTATTCCGGCCCTTTCAGCAGAAAGAAAGAAACACAAGGAGCAGTTGTTCGTTCTTTTATTCTTCTCCCAGTAACCAAAAGATATTTATATATAACTTGGTTCTGACTGATTCCGGTGAGGTAGGACGTCACCATTTGGATCCATGAGATTGGTTGTCTTTAGCAAAAGGATACCTGCAAAGTAACATAAGACATGCCGAGGGTTGATAGCCAGCAGGCCCCTCCGACATTCAAATTAATCTTTTTAGTGAGAGTTTTGGTGGCTCAAAGAAAAAAAAAATCAGGATTTTAATCTTGTACCTCTATCGTGATAAAGTAGTACCTTATATATGGAATAGATGTTAGGTTTAGGTCTTTACATGGATCTCTATTTATACATGGGAGGTTTCCACCTGCGAATGAGCTGTCTATATTCGGACCTAAACTTGGATCTGACACGACTGACCCAACCATGACCAATGATTTATTGCTGAGTCTCCTCTTAATCTACTTCATCAAGATTAGAGAATCGTAACCTATATGATCAATCGCATTATGATTTTTTATAAATATTATTGGGAAATGGAGTGTAAACATGGAAGAGCAAATGGAAGTGAAGCGTTTAAGAAGATGAAGATAGAAACCACCGACAACCAAAAGGGGTCAAACATCAAAGTTGGAGATGTAAGAGCCACTTAATTTGCAAGATCCCCCACTTGACAAACACTCTTGATCGATCTCTGACTCTCGTCAGTTTCAAGTTGAGTATGAGTGTACTCTTTGATTATCTACACCAAACACCTCGTAAGTGATGCTCCATTGTCACTCATTCAAGGGACTTAAACGTTAGGTTGAAAATTGAAATGAAATGACAAACATCTTCCCAAATGAGACGAGAGGCTATCCGTTCGATTCGGGTCCTTGAAAATTGGCAAATGCATGACATCGAATGCTCTTCCCGTCACAAAATCCCATCAAATGTCTAAATCACGTCACTTGAGTTTCATTTAATTTAGATAATGCAAAAACGAATGAAGTCAATAAACTCATCCAGGGCCTTAAATGCCTATTAATTGGAGCACAAGCCCACCAGAGCACCACCCCTAATAAGCCATCTTTTATAGTCTCCTTTCTTTAATTTTAGCTCATCTTTATAGGTTCCTAATGATTATACGCCCTCTAAACCTAAGCAAGTAAAGGAAATGGTATCTTCATATTATAGCTTCGTCCAAATATATTAACCTCCATCTATCCTGGTAAATATTATAAGCTTAATGTAAAATATAAACCATAAGCTCTAGTGACCGACAAAGTGGGACCAGTTTGGCAACTACACGCCAATCAAAGGGTGACTTGGTTGCTGTCACATATGCGAAAAGCTAGAAGACATGGACATGTAGCTCCAATTTCCAAGGCCTCCAAAATTTTCGAGCTCAGACTAGGATGGTTGAGCTATTTGATGGTTGAGTTACCAATCTCCCTCCTTCCCTCACTCCTGAGAGTTAATAGGAATAGGGGTTGGACTTTGGAGACTGCATTTCACTGTTTCTTTATACCAAGAATCAACCCTATTTACTAAGTCAATAAATAAACGCATTGAAAAAGAACAAACAAGTAAAACTTTACTGATCGGTATTCATTAAACGTGACACCTTGATGAACGTAAAGAGAAATAGTCGACCAGAATAAATCATAAAAAGAGGGTAATGATTATGAAACTACTCTATTTCTATTCTATTGCATGAATATTTATTTATTTATTTATTTTTATAATTTTATTTATTAAATAGTGATCTATTCCTGAGAATAAGAGGAAGACACACGAGAGTAGCAGGTTAGTGATTGACAAAATTGGAAACCTCATTCGTAAAGAAGCGATGCTCGAGAAATGTTTCAAGCATAAAAGACGGATGGTATAGTACGAAGTTGAAAAAAGTAGGCAATAATTCACACACAAAAACCGAAGAATGTTTCAATCGGGAACTAAGACACAGAGATCGAGTACTAAAGGCGTGGTGGGTCGGTCTAGAATCACTAGCTCTGTGAAAAAAAATTTTCTTAAATGGTTACGATAATGATGCAAGGTGGGCCGTACGCCGCCTCACGCCGCCGATATAGAGGCGCCGTACTATAAGTGATTTAGTTGGTGATAAGATTAGATTACGTTGAATTTAGAAGATGGGTATCACTTATCAATCAATCAATCAACAGGTAGGATGAGCATCGTCCCAATCTTCTGTTCTATAGCCATACAGATGTTTACTCGTGAATACACATAAAGATGTTGGTCCAGCTCCAAGGGACCCATACATTTAATAACACACGGATACATTTATTATGGTTTTAACTTTCAACTCCGAAGGATTTGTCAGAAACTGGATAATATTAAAGTCACGAGTCACCGATGCGACCATTGGAACAGTGATTTAGATTGTAATGTAATGACCTCTTTACTTCCACTGTTTCCGGGAAGCAAAACCGACAAGGATTGAAGAAGAGGATAAAGAAATGTTTTATTCAATCAAGAAGTATAATTGAAGAATTATAGATAATACATGACAGATTCATGACCAGGTGTCAGACATCAAACAAGAAACAAGTGATCGCATAGTGGTAAAATGTATAAAAGAATGTGAAACCACCCGAGACAAGAAGTAGATGTGTTGGTGTTCTATTTCCATAGAGTCAATGCCAGGGAAGTCACCAGTACAATTAGCCAATCAAAGTGTCCAAGTGGGATTGAAGAACCTGAATGAGAGAATGAACAAGAATAATTAACTCATCTCCAAATTGTATTCACAACTGAGAATAAAAACAAGGATATGAAACAGAAGGTTAACTTTGACAAACCTTTACCTTGATTGTTAACATTATCAGACAATGCAGGTGCTGGTGGAGGAGAAACCTTACCTTGATTGTTACCATTCTCAGACAATCCAGGTGCTGGTGGAGGAGATGTGTTTGCTATATTAACACCAAGATTCTTACAGTCCATTCCGATCGCGCCTTCAAGTCCAGGACCAGAACTCAATGTCAATTCTCAAGAAACAAACAGAAAATGAGAATCGGGTATCGAAAAGTTTCATAGCTTACACTCTTTGTAGCATGGAAAGGCAGTTTGATTGAGAAGGTTATGATAACCATCTGAGCATGTGCATTGGTAGCTCAAACTGTTAGATTTCTTGTTGCAGGAGCCACCTCTACAATTCACAAAATAGCAGGCTACAAAAGCAAAGACAAAACGACATTCCTCCTTAGATTTTTTAAAGAAGAATACATGTTAAATAAAAATATAATATCAGAAAAGTAAGAGCTAATTTTTAAAAAGTATAGATTAAAATAAAAAATCCAAATTATAAGAGAATTCAGTATAATTTATTCTATTCAATTTTTGAATCATTAATTGTTCTTACGATCAAAGATTGACTGGTTAATGGTGCCCGATCTACCCGGAGCTGGCGAAGGCGCTGAGTCACATGACAAATCCATGGTACCTGAGAAAATTGTAATTAGAATTCTGATCTACTTTATATTATGCCTACTTTAATTAGAAACGACGGAACAAAATAATTTTTAATCAAGGCATCATAATCAGATTCATCGTTTTGCTTCATAATATATATTTAAAACTTTGACATACTCCACCTGCACAAGGCAAATCAATTTTTTACAAGAACTTAACACGCCAAAAGTGCCTGAAAAGACTGATTACTTACCACTCATCACCCACTTTTTTTTTAACTAACATTGGCTTGAAACGTATTATAGAGATATGCTTTTGACTTGATTCACCTTCCAAGCTCTAAACGTGTCTAAATAGTTATCCCTGACGACTATTCCTCCTTCCAGTCAAGAACTGCATCCCAAACTTGTTTCCATTTTGCTTTTGACATTGCATATCTCTATAATACGTTTCAAGCCAAGAACTGCATCACAAACTTGTTTCCATTTTGACTTGATTCACCTTCCAAGCTCTAAACGTGTCTAAATAGTTATCCCTGACGACTATTTCCTCCTTCCAGTCAAGAATTGCATCCCAAACTTGTTTCCATTTTGTTTTTGACATTATTTTGATTCGAATTCATTTCAAAACTCGATGTAATTAAGGTCTAAAGGAATAAAACAACTCTATCTTAATCAATTATACTAAATCAAATTGATTTTATTGAACTAAGATCAGGCCAGGCTTAATTTGCTATATTCCTAAATCACTTAGATTTCATTAGATTCTGGGCACGGGTTGCTTGATAAAACTATGAGAGAACAACTTAAGTATTATGATCGATCCATATAATCTAATACATGGAAAGGGGATGACTGTATCAATATCAATCGAAAAGAGAAGCTAGTGGGAGGAGATCAAAGATTGAAACTGAGAAGGGAAAGCATAGAAAAGGGTCGAGAACTCACAGTTCGGGATTATGCAAGGAAGAAATTTGAGACGATCACTAGAGCCAGATTGGGTTTGCCTCCAACCATCAGCGCATTCACATTCGAAGAAGAAAGTACTGCTGTTATTCGGCTTGCAAGTTCCTCTTCCACATTGGACGTGATTGCATACTTGGTCTGTAACCAAGAAACCGAAACAACATCACACAAAAAGAAGAAAACGGAAAAAAAAAAACATGGAAGTAGACCATACAACTTCTAAATTAGGTGAAGAAGCAGACAGCATACCAAGAATAGGTGAAAAAATCGGAGTTAAAAGATCACTTCTAGCAACCATAGGCTGCAGAAGAACAAGGGTTACAAGGCAAGAAATTGCCATAATAGCACGATAAGCCATATCTCTCTCTGCAACAGAACACGAAAGGAAAGGAAGAGAGAAATGACGAAGGCCAAGTTTGGTGAGCTTTGTATTTGAAGACGACTTATGGAAGTTACAGACTCATTTGATTTGTTTAGAAAATGCATGTAACATGGAAGTGTTAGGAAAATGTTTACGCGGCTGACTTGTAAGAACTTAGAATGTCGTTTTGGTAGTTGGAATAGACTTTGGGTTTCGGTCCCGTTGCCGCTGCACATCGGGAACTAAAGTCCTACAGATATTAAATGGACTACGTCAATATCAGTGACCCGTCAGTTTTTCAACTTTCGACTTCTGCAGTCCATTGTTTCTAGAGAAAACTAAACAATGCCCATCATCTCACGACTCTTAGCTATGAATCGGCAAGATTCCGAGTTTAACATTATTATTTTTATTTTTAAAATTTCTTTATAATTTCTAAAACTATAATTTCTGATTTAAGGAAGAACAATATAAATTTTCTAATAGAGTTAACAAAACGAATATGAACATATTTAGAAAAAGTAATAAATGAAAGGGCTAAAACCTAATTAGTCAATAAGCAGTTATAGTTGGGAACGACATGTAGGAATGGAAATCCCGTTAAAGGCTGGCCTAGTCTAGTGTAGCTACTTGGACTTTTATGTATGTTGATTACGTTATGCTCCTGCAATGTTTGAGTCTTTGGTTAGTACGTCTTAATTTTGAACAGAATTTGCTCGACAAGTCCGTCTCTTTTTATTGGCATAATTAACCAATTTATCTTCGTAAGTGTTTCAAAATATAAGAAAATTAAAAATTAATATAAAAAAACGCGTGTGAAAGAGAAAAGGTCGTGCTTTTAAAATGTATGGCTGAATTATCTAAAAAGATGGTTGAAAATTTACCAATACTATTGAGTGCTTCACATGAAAGTTTGGTGGAATTGACCTCATAGAACGTAAAAGTGACAGTCAAATACGTTCAACTTCCGATGCCTCATTAACAATTTCTGATCTAAGTAAGCTTGGGATTTACATGTCTTGATCCAAGCTTAAGACCTGACACTTCTCAGGATGTTTTGCTTATATCATTACTTCATGCCAGTAAGTGCCAGTGGTGACCAAGTACGAGGGCTTATTAAGGTGCCAAAAAATAATTGTTATTTTCAATCAATAATTGTTATTTTCTCTTAATTTTTTAACAAACAATAACTTAAAGTCTTCATGTTGAAATTATATTAGACACTGTTTAATAGAGATTTGTTGACTAATCACACGTTTTTTATAATTGACACACGATCCAAAGGAGCGATTATGTGCGTGTGCGTGTGCGTGTGCGAAAAGCTTGAAAGGATTATTTTCTCTTTCACTGAATTAATAGGCTTGATGTTTTTCATACAATATATGTGTATATATTTGTGGGTATGAAAGCTTGAAAATGATAACGAAAGCTCCATGTTTTATTTTCCCACTATAGGCTCGATAATACTTTAAAGTTCAATACTAATATTAAAGGTGATGTATTGATAATTAATATCTTAAGTAATGAAATATACATTAGATTGATAAAACAAGAGATTTAAGGTCTAAAACGTTTAAGTAGTATTAAGTTATCATAAAATTGGCGAGAGATTAAGTAAAATTAAAGAATTTAAAATATGTTTAGAAAGAAATTATCTTTACTTATTGAAGAATTTGAATTTAATTAAAAAAGAGATCGTTAAATAAAAATTAATCGATTTATTTTAGTTTATAAGAATTTATTAATTAATAAAATTAACCAATTAATTAACAACAAAATTTATTAAAATAAATCAAACCAAATAAAAAAAGAGATGGTTGAAAGCTTTTACGATTAAACTAACCAAACTTATCGTAACGTAAAGTTTTCAAATGTTTCGCCTATATTATATTATATTGCTAAAGGTATGCAAACTACTCTTTGTTTTTATTTACTTTTTACACAATTCATATATTTTTAAGGAAAGTTAAAAATAGAAAAATGGTAGGTTGTAAGGAAAGTTCAAAAATAGTTATCATAATTAAAACACATCTCTCTCTTAATCAGATTTTTTCCAAAGATAAGTTGAAGATGTAAAGTAGGTCATAAACCTTAAATAATGACTGTACAAACCAAAGAAAAGAAACAAAAGAAAAAGGAAAGTATTATATAGAAGGAAAATTAAGTACATACTTGAACAAGTAATCTCAGGAAATTTTAGTTATTACTTAGCAGTATTTTCCACGGCCATCACCGTAGCATATGCAGCCGTAAAGTATGGCATCCATTCACGAAGCTTGCTGGTAATTTCATCAATATGAACGTTGCTCTTAGCCAAACCATCTTCACAAACCTTCATATTATCTAGGGCATAATGAACATCCAAGCTTCCCGTTCCTCCTTCAAGCACCGTTGGGTTGAATGCATTAATTGATACCTCAAATTGTTCTGCACAGACCTTTAGTGCCTTTTCGAATTGAGGGTTCTTGCGTGATATATCGTTGAAGAAATCTCGCACGCTTGTGGTTTGTTTTTTTGCAACGTCGAGAGCAGATACGGCCATGCTCTGTAGGTTGGTCGAAAGTGGAAGAGTTCTGAGAACGTTCGTACAGGATTTGACGTCGCCGACTTGCTGGCATGTGTTTGACACTAATTCAAGAGGAGTTTCAACCCCAGCCTCAGAAGGAAAGAGGCAAGAGGAGGAAATGATGGAAATAATGATCAAAACCCTTTTACTGGATTCCATTGTTCCGTGATTGTTTTTCTTGTGTGAAATTATCAATTTATAGTTGAAGAAGAAGACCTATATTTAGAATAAGTATTTTTACATTCTCTTCTTCTGCATGCAAAAATCGGATAACGTTACAGCTTATTATAGTAAGAATCTTATTGAAACAGAGGCTATTAAACGTTCATCAAATACAATAATGTGCATGCACATATCTTTAGGAAATTAAGTCTGCTATTACAATCTTCCTCCTCGCATACTTTTAACTAAATTTGTTATTTAATTTACTAGCATTTTATGTAATTTCTTTTTAGTTCTTTTTAAATTCTTAAATTGATCTAATTTAAAGTGCTATTTTGTAACTAAAATATAAGCTTTAAGTATGAAATAAACCATTTCATCCTTCATTTAACATGTAAATTTCTTGTGCATCAAGAAGCATACAGTTTAATGTAATTTACTTGAAATACATCTAGATAAGTGAAGAGTCGAATCCCAGACTCTTCGATAGGGGTAAGAGTTCTTAACCAACCCTGCACGTCAACAACATATGTGATGCTTCAATTCGTAGGATCGATTGGCGAAAGTTCCATTTTGGAATTCGGATAAATGCTTTTGCAAAAGCATTTGACAAAATTAACTTGTATTTTGTTTTCGAGTGAAACGATACGTGCCTTTAAAAATGATTTTTATGATAAAATTTTCTAGCATAGATGTGACCATAAGATTTTAAATTTGAACATATTTTTATTAAAGTACATTCAGTTTAAGTTGGTAACTTTTACTTCTTAATCAATATCAAATTTGCTAACCATAACACCAAATTTATTAACCATAAGCTTACTAAACAAGTTACATTCGGCAAACACAAAATTCATCACTTTATCAAACGAAATGTTCTTAGTTACTTAAATATTATGATTTAGTAAATGAAGATGAGTAAAAGACCCCTGCAGATCCTTCAAGTTCAAAAGGAAGATCGGGTATAACTAGTAACGAATGGGCATGGCAATGGGTTGTGGGTTCGATCATCCAACCTGATTCTATCAAAAGGTGGCTCAAGTTTTGCAGGAAATTCAGTCTCGAGCATTTGTTCGAGGCCACTTGGGTAACCCAAAATGACTTACAGAAGAGATCGGGTAGTTTGAGCTGGGTTTTACACCGGTGCTATATAAAGTTCAGCCAACCTAAATATGACCTGTTAACTTCAAGTTGGGTCAGGCTAAGTTGTGTTGGTCCAAAATTGTCACCTCTATTAAATAAACTCTAGCAGATACTTAACACTTAGGTTTTGAGTAGAAAATAAGCTAAAGGTTTGCAAATCGGCGAGTCAAATGGGTAATGTCGATGAAAGCTCAAGAGTACTGAGTGTTAACGTGGATTGATGCATATTGATGAGACCAAAAAAGAGTAGCACAATTAGGCCGTGCGAAGTTTGATGATGAACAATGGCACTTGATTTTGATGAGAAGTTTCAAAGGTATGTAAATATGCAAGGTTTAGTATATAATAACTTAGATTATTGTGACTTAGGTCATAGAGCAATGTGATTTCATATCATGTTTAGATAGATTATACACAAAGATGACTCAGGATGGCTAATCAGAGAGTTCAAATTTTTTTTTGTGAAATATGAAGAATTGCTTTGTGATGGTATAAGTATCCGTTTTGATGATGGTGTTAACCGCTTGAATATACATAATGAATGATATAAAACTATGTTGGAGAACAAGAACCTTTAATAACATTAACATTGAGTACACCTCCTATAAACATTGAAAAAAAATGAAGGAATTATAATACATTAGTTCCTCCCGAACAATGCCTCTTATCTTGACGTAAATCTTCGACATGATTATGGTAAGAAAGCCAAGTAAGAGAGTATGTGAGGTAATTCACTTCTTTAATGTTAGACATGCAAAACATGTCGAAGTAGGATAAATTGTTCAACTTCATAAATGACTTGTAAGGTTAGGCACAACTTAAACTTTAGAAGCAAAACTTGAAGGACCTCCTGGCATTATAAGGACAACAGATGTGTTGATAGATATCCAAGTACCACCACTAATTCTAACTGAAGGAGAGGATAAGAAGAATAATGAAACTTAGAATCAATAAGAGAATGACAAGGAGAAGGTAGGGAAATCTTCTAATTGTAAGCCAAAGAAACATTCAAAACAAAAAATTCTTGTTTTATTTGTAAAGAGTTTCATATTGCTTGTGAATTCCATAAACAAAAAGCCAGAGAGGAGCAAATAAATTCTATAATCATAAAAGATCAAGAAAAAGGAAGTAACAACTCAGCAAAAGAAGTCTACCTTAATAATTATATTATTTAAGTGTAACGAGCCTTATAAATGAGCATTCAAATAAAATCAAATTGTATGTGAGAGAGAAAAATATGTAGTTAACATGCTTATAAAAAAGAATACTTGCTCTCATCTTCAAAATTTGGCTAAAGAGACTTCTAGGGAAATACTTATGTGGGAGTATTCACAGATTATTTCAACAACGACATCAAATTATTCTCGTAAAGATGCTTTATTAGACCTTTTAGTCTAAATATTATAATTGTCTAAGTATTAACTAGTCTTAACTGATGCTTCACACTTAGTTGGGTATGAAAAAAATGAAATGTTAATAAGGAAACGGTGTAAAGACTTAAGGAGTAAATTTGACAAATGCACAACATCGACAAAAGTTCAAGAGTAGACAAGTTTTGTCATGATTTGGTAGAGATCTTCAATGATGGGAGACATTTAAATGCGAGATCAAAGATGAATGACATAACTGAGTTGTGTCAAGTCCTAAGGTAGGTTAAGATTCTTGACTTTGATGGGGAGCTCTGAAGGTATGCAAATCTACGAGGTTTGTAATACCAGGATTCATATTGTTGATAATTTAGTTTATGAAGTAATGTGATTGCACCGTGAATATACTTGGATGGATCATACACAAGGACGACTTGAGATGGCAAACCAAAGACTTATAATGGCATTTATCTTCAAGAGGTGATGATGCGGTGACATTGTTAGAATTTACAATGGACCTACAGGCCCATACGAGAAGGAAAGTTAGACCACATATAAGTTTAAGTGAGGTTCCATCCTAAAATCAATTTTTGATGGGTGGAGTAGCTCACTAGACTTATATACTAGTCTTCTTTCCTCTCTTTCTTCAATATGGGACAAACTTCTACTTTATATTTCAACACACCCTCCTCACACGTGGGTCTAACACGTGACATAATCTATTATTTCGAGAAGTTAACGACTAGCATAAGAGCAACCTACTCTGATACCATGTTAGAATTTACAATGAACCTACAGGCCCATACGAGAAGGAAAGTTAGACCACATACAAGTTTAAGTAAGGTTCCATCCTAAACCAATTGGTGATAGGTGGAGTAACCCACTAGACTTATATACTAGTCTTCTTTTCTCTCTTTCTTTAATATGGGACAAAGTCTCACTTTATATTTCAACACACACGTATCAATAACATGGTATAGTGCACACAAAAAAAAGTGGGAACACTATCTTATAAATTGAGAACACTTCTTTAAATAGTGAGAAGGTAACCAGATAACACGATAACAAAGTTAACATGTTCTAAACCAAGTTTTTCACGTGTCAAAAGGAGTTAGTACTCAAAAAGGCACAACTTTCCACTAATTCAGCCAAGTTAATGGAAGAAGTAACAGCTCTCCGCTAACTCGATGAGTTATGGGAGCAAGTTGGTAGGTTAGATTATTTAGTTTCTAATTTCTTATAAGTCTATAAAAAGATATACTTTGTAACTTATTTGTAATATTGAATAGATTCAATCATTTGTAAAAATGTTTGAGAGTTTTGAGAAAAAATTTATTAAAAATTTTGAGTTAAAATTTTTTGAGTGGTTGTTTGTATGTAATTTCAAGTCGAAAGTATGTCGAATTCTTGCATTATTCCTTTGAGTTAATTAATAAAATGTTGACTTTATCACATTTATCTTATCATTTTATTTATTTCCAAACTTTAATGAAAGTGTATTAGATTATTTTTTAACACTTGAACAACATTTAACTCAAAATTTCAGGTATTGAATTTTATAAAAAGATAATAACTGTTGAAGACTGATTCAAAACTTATCTAAAAAAGATCGTGGAGAAGATTATGGGTTAGTTAGCAAGTGAACTGTTAG
>JANZLD010000237.1:93467321-93492351 GCA_026413575.1 Erythroxylum carthagenense
TGAGTTCTGTTTTTCAATAATATACGAAGTTTTCACAAATCATCTTAGTTATTTTCTTGGTCTGCTAAACACCTACAATAACATGATATATATATTCATAATGTAAAATATTCTAAATAACTTATACTAAACAAAAGTTATGTGATATGAAGTTGACCTCTAAGTCAGATCATCTTCAATGTCATAAAAAAAAAAACAGTTTAAAATATTATGCGAGGCTTAGATTAGCATGTCTTTTCGTTACACTAGAACAATAAAAACTAAAAAGCATACAATATTCTACATATTTTGTGTTTAATATATAGGATTTCATGCTAAAAGAATAGTTTATTTACAAAAGAATATATGTTATACTAACATTCTTCTTTACATCTGATTATGGAAATGCATTTCTTCATTATATTCCAAAATGTTTTCCCGAACAACTGGCTTTTGTTGCACTCGAAGGTTGATCTGATGGAGTTCGACAGTAAGGACAATACGAGTGCTCTGTAATCCATGGCAGAAGGCAATGTCTGTGATATTTGTGAGAGCATGACAGAGTCATAATTAACTCTTCTTCTCCCTCAAGATCTTCAAGGCAAATAGCACAGGTTTTTGTATGATTTAGATTAGATCTGAAGAGTTGGAACTTCAAGTCCCAATTCTTCATCAACCACTGTAATATTGCATCAAAGCAAGTTCCTTGTGCTTCTTTATGATTCATGTCTCGGCGTCCTCTAGCTTTGCGGGTTCTTGGCCTACAGTTGGAAAGTAGAATTGTAGCAGTAATGGAGATGTAGATTTATTGCAACAATTACAGATTAGATAAGGAGTTCATAGAACCTGAAAATGGGATGCTTGTAATAACCAAGCTTCCGGTCCAACCGGTTGCGAGCTCTAAAAGCTGTTTCATTCAAAGTAGTGGTAACATCCGAGTGTTGAGCATGATTAGGATGGTCTTCCACACGTTGGTGGTGATGGATCCTCCTCCTTGCACGTCTCGGAGGCAGCCCAACTCCTGGTAATGATATGCCAACCATACCTATCAGGCCTCCATTAATTTTTCCCTCAAGCCTTATACGTCTATAGATGATTCAGAACTCACACAACTATCAATTCTCTTCAAAGATGGAATAGCTGAACTTTTGCCAGTAAGAATTTCCAAAAACTTGATACCATCTTATATAACACATGCCTCCATAGCTGGATAACAGAAGAGATCATGTCCCCCTTGGTGTCATCATTAGTAGGTCTACAAGATCCTCTTTTACGTATTTTCATCAAGTGACTGTTCTCTTGATTCAATATTCTTCAAAAAATTGGAATATTGGTTTTGATGTGATACCCAATTCAAGTAGTTAGGCTGAATCTGATTTCGAACCTAAAATGTTATAGTTATCCTTCTGCTTACTGACGAAAGAAGGAACCGAACCTTAAGCCCCTTTAGAGCCAGTTGGACACGACAAAGATTGATTAAGACAAAGGGTTCAATCTTCACTGTCTACCGAGTCTGTGTAGCAACTTAAAATTAAAATATAAAAAAGGAAACTTCGTTAGTCAATTCTAACCATCTGCACTTCCTCGGACTTGGGGATAATCTTCAACTTTTCTCTGCAAGCACGAGAAGCTCAATTCCTTTTACCGGCAGGGCCTGAATCGTTTGACGGCTTCTTCAGCATAGCATGGAATTGGTAATGATTTAAGATACTGAGGACACGATAAAGATCGGAATCCTTGCAACTTTCCCTCGTATACTAAAAAACAAAGATGTTTTATTACTTACAAGCTTCTGTTTATTACTCATTATTCAAGTCATGCATAAAATAGCCCGATTAAGGATGACAAGATTAACATGATTTATCCAATAACAAAAGCATATAATGATATTATTTTAAATTCGATTGATTAATTTTTGAATTGTTCGAATTTGAGTATTAGGTGAAGTCTAATTTAATAATTGAAAATAGTGGGTACACAAGAATTAATTTTTAGATAAAAATTATGATAATTTATAAATTTATAAATATGAATATGATTGCTATTATATGAGATATATGAAATAATGAAAATTATTTTTAAATATTAACATAATACAATATGCAAATCAAGAAAATGTAGATGGAAAGATTTTTGTTTTAAAAACTGATATCACAAATAAATATATACGTAAATTTATAAACAAAACATAATTAATAAACTTGTTTTGGATATGGTGTCTAGATTTTGAGTAGTATGCCAATTTAAGAAATAGATTATATTATAATTAGCGAGATCGGACTTAAATTGGAGTCCGATTTGACCCTAACATATTGTTTTTTTTCTTAATTTAAAAAGTTAAAGTGATACAAAATTCAATTCAATTAATGTTAGGTTAAGGAATTGTATATTCTTGATCCAAAGAAATATAATGTAAATAATAATAATTTTTTCTTTATTAGGGGAGAGAGCTTCTTAGTACGGGTTGATCCATGTTATGTGTATTAGATGTATGAAAATGTAAAAACATTGCTTTCAAGTTACTTAGAAGAATGCAATCACAAGGAAGAAAATCCGACAAGATCCAAGAGCATCGGTCTAATGGAAGGATGGACGTTATCACAATGTCGGGTTATTTGACCCGTCCACCCTGTTCTTGGCAAGTGGACACCATCAAGAATTGAAAGCATTACAGGGAAATTTATGTTTTTTGATTGAATATATGAAAAAAAAGAAGAAGTTGAATACTGGTTGCAGTACTTTTAACTCGTGAATTTATATTAATTCTTCAATATAAAAATGAATAAACGTATCATTTTTCATTTCTCTTCAATTCTGATTTTTATTTTTCCTTTCTAAAATTATCTGAAAGTTAATTCCTTTTTAGATAGGCTTATATCAGTAGAGCTTTTTCTAGAAGAACTTTTCTAAGAAACCAGTTGATTGTTTGACTGTCAATTAAAAAACTGCTTTTTTAAAAGAGCGTCATACACTAAGCTATTTGACAACATAAAAATAAAAATATTTTAATAATTTTAATTATATTTTATTTTGTAATAAAAATTATTTATGGATATAATTATTATTTAAAGTATATTAACCATTATACAAAGCACAACATATTAATTATTATATAATTTTAAATTATATGAAACATAAATGAAAATATAGCTAATTAAGTCTTTTATATAGATTATAACATAAGTAAAACTAATATCAAAAATAAATATTAAAACATATTTAAAAAGCCAAATAATATTATATAAATCTTAAAATAAACGTGAAGATGAGTTTGTGAGTATTGTGAAAATTATGTATAAAACATAAGGATAAAAAAGACTAAAAAATATATTCATTAATTGATTTGAAAAAATATACCTGAAAAAGATTTTTTTGAAAAGCTTCAAATTTGAGTTTTTTAAAAAGCTATATTTTGACTGCCCAAAATATTATATCTATTAAAAAAGTGCTTTTATATTTTACAGTTAAATAGTCATTTTTCTTAAAAAAAAATTTGCAGTGAAAAAAGTATTTATTTACTCTCCAAAAGTTAAATCGAACAAGGACTTAGGCTGGTTCATTTGACGTCCACCTTTTCCTTTGTTTGTTTTAAGGAATTTGCGGCCAATGTCGACAGTTTTTGAAGCATCGCCTTCAGGAATCAACGATGGAGCTTTGTAGGTGCCATCGTTGCTGTTGTCGGCTTCTTCCAAGAGTCATTGTTGGTGCTAGCTATTTTAGGCGGTTGTGTTGGTTTTCTATAAGCAATTTCATTTCTATCGATTCTTCCAAGAGTTGCCTTTTTTTTCAAGGGAAAAGAAAACATTAATAAGCTAAAACAAATGTTCAGTGTTGGGTACGCCTGAGCACAGGCCGCGAGGGTAGCGCACCCTAGATGAATCATGGAGTAAGGCATTGTGAATAATCGACGACGAATCCCATAGGTACTGGAGTCCTGGCCTTGAGGCAGCTACTAATAAGCACATTGGTTACCTTCGCGATGGACATGCTGAAAATGGACCTCCCACGTGCGGTGGAGCAATCCTCGAATACCTGTCAACAAAAGAGAAAGGTCAGTCATACCGCCATTGGAAATGGAGAAGATGTTGATTACCTCCAGCAAGTCCACTTCAACAACTACTTGGCGATATCCTCTATCCTACGCCAAACTGAGCCCAAAATGGACCCTCCATAATTCTGCCTCTAGGGGCATACCCCAACCAATATGCTAAATAAAGCCTCCACACCAATGACCGAGGCTATTTCGCAAAAGTCCTCCAGCTGTAGCCCAGAGGGATCCAGTGCTGGCATTGCCATTCGTACTTAGTTTGACCTATCCCTCTCGAAGTTTAGTCCAGCCCACAAGTATACCCAGTGGTAGGCTCTATGTCGGGAAAACTCAATTAGCCATCGAATGAGCCCTAATAATCCAAGTGCTATAATCCATGACAAAGCGAACTCCTTCTAGCGGCCAAATAAAGTCAGTGTCGAAGATGGTTGCATTCCTCCACTTCCAAATAAACTAGCAGACAACTCTAAAGATGAGAGCCCAGGCAATTTGATTGAACTGGAGGTGCTAATTGAGGTTTTTACCAATCCACATCTCTTCATTAAGGTGGGAAAAATCCCTAGCGAGAAGGTCATGAGGGAATTTATGCCAGATGGAGGTCACTCGGGGGGCAGCCCCGAAGTGTGTGTAAAGTAGTCTCCTTCTGCCCACAAAAGTGACAACTGCTGTCCATAGTAAAGTGGCATTTAACTCGTTGATGGTTCGTTAATAATTTCCTTTTAGCCAAAAGTCAGAGGAAGGACTGAATTCTCTGATGAATGGGCCATTTCCAAACGACCTCCCAAAGTCGACTCAACTCATTTGTATTGGATTGCTCGATGATGTCATAGGCGGAGGCTACAGCGAAATCTCGCGAGTAAGTGGGGCCCTAAATCAGTTGGTCATTGCCTTGGCCATTGCGATGCGGGCGCATAGAAGCAATCATTATACAAACGGTGGAGGGGAGATAACGTTAGAATCGATGCCAGTGCCACTCTCCAACCTCACTCATGTAATCTGCCACGATAGCGTTAAGGTCACTAGACGACACATGGTCTGTGGCCACTAGATGAAGTGGGCCCAAGTCTTCAACCCAATTGTCAAGCCATAATAAAATCCGTTGCCCGTCCTCGAGCTTCCAATGTGCCCCTTGCTGCACTACCAGCCACGTCGCTACTATCTCCCTCCAAATCAATGAGGCTCCTGAACGATCCAACGTCAGAGGGAGATGAGTAGTATCCAGGCGATACTTAGCTTGGAGGATCTAGACCCATAGTGCATTAGGTTTGGTAAGGAAGGCTCATTCGAGTTTAGTCAGGGATGCATCATCGGAAGAACGAATCCGCTTGATGCCCAGGCCCCTGACGTTTTTGAGTGTACACACGGCAGTCCAATTATCCAGATAAACTTTCGACTGCCCGTCTTAGGCCTCCTATTCCAAGAGTCGCCTTTGATATGGGTAGCCATCACCGAATATCAACCGTTGTTGCTTTCTAACTGTATTCATGTACCTTTTTAATTTATTTTTATTTAATTATATCAAATAACATTATTGAACTGACTACTTTGAACAAATATACTTAAATAATTATATCAATCGAGGTCGGTTCAACTTGTGAATCAACTGTAATTTTAAAAATAACATCATTTTTTACATTTTAAAAAATAAAAATAAAATCTGTTAGGTCATAAGTCAATCAGACCCAACCTGTTAGGCCACGAATACTTATCCTACTTATCCTATTGACATTCTCAAAGAGTTTTTACCCTTTTAAGAGTGTGCAAAGAACCATATGGTTAGGTTAGTACCGAAATTCAATTGAATGGCTGACACATGAATAATTCAATTGCTAGCAAACGACTACACGTCTTATAGTGGAGTCCTAATTAAGAAAGTTGCAGTTTATTTTGAAGACTTAATAAAATGACTAATTGAAAACAAAGACTTAAAAAGATACAAATACTAATTAAATTAAAATTTTTATTTCATTTTAAATTATTAAATAATTTATCTAAAATATTTAACTAATCATTATATGTAACTTATATATATATATATTTTGTTAATTGAATCTTAAATCAACTTCTTGAACTACAATCGTCTCTGACATGTTCGAGCCAACAACCCAGAAACAGTGGACACATCTTTAGACCAGGTAAAAGTAAAACAGCCAAAAACCTTTGACACCGCCCTAACGACTTCAAATTCCAATTTCATTGCGGCGCGATGTACGGATGAAAAGAATAAGAAAAAGGATAAATGTGTACTTCACTTAATAAATCTTTTCACATGCTGCTTATCGTCTATCTACTTCAGATTCAATGGAACTTATTTGGAAATCAAATTGTTAACCTAGAACATGCAATGCCAACGCGATGAAAATTAAGTGATTTGATTAGGTAGTAGAATGAGAATAACCAGAATAAGCAAATTGCAGAAACGACAATGCATAGAAAAATGTTTCCCTTATCCAAACACATTGCTACAGTAGGAAAGCACGCAGACATGTCATGTGATGGACACCTAATCCTTTCATCATTCATCCATTATGAGTAAGATGGCTCCAGTACCATTTAATGTTCATGTACTAAACTAAATCGGTCGTTGTAGGACTGTAAGTGTCCTTATTCAACAATTTTCTGATATTGCTTAATGTTTTAATCATTTTCGTATTTTACTGCAATATCTTAAGTTCAACTATAGTAAAATAAAAGAGGATGATTTTTCAAGTTGAAACTTGAGATTTAAAATATAATCAATACGGAAAGGCTCTTATTGACAATCAGTTCATTATATTAATTGTTAATTGATTTTATCAACGATTAACTGACAACATATCAATATGGCTTAGTTGATTAGTAGATACTATCAGCTGTTTATTTAAAGATATTTAATAAAATTAACTGTTTATATATAAAATGACTTATTAAGATATAACTTTAAAAAGATTTATAAGGACATGATTATTATATCTTAATATTTTCTTGAATATTTTCATAAGAATTTATGCTTGCATTTGAATTTGCTACATTCAATCAGTAAAAATTAAATAAATCGAAACCTATTTGCCTATGTTTAAAATAACAAGATTAACAAGACTTGTAATATTGTAGAATCTACTAATCTTATTTTTACTTTTTAGTATATATTGAATAAATTGTTAAATACATACAATAATATATAGTTCATGTATTCTAAATTTAGTTATTTAATAAACTAATAATTCAAATTTAAATACTAAACTTAATTTAGTTAATATTTATAGATTTAATTTGTCTCAGATAAGTTCTTCAACTCACTAAGATAAGAAGCAACCTCCTAAATGCGCCATATATAATGTTTTCAAAATCACACAAAAAGTTAAATCGGTAATATAAGAATTTTAAAGTTTAAAAAGTTCAATCGATATTAGACTATTATAAAACTCATTAAAGATTGAATAAAATTGAAGAATTTAAAAAATTGAAAAAATGATTTTTACTTATCGAAAAATTTAAAATTTAATTGAAAAAAATATTGTTAAATAAAAATTAATTGGTTTATTTTGGAATATAAAATTGATTGATAAACTAATCATTTTTAACAACAAAAATTATTAAACTACATCAAACTAGAAAATTGAAAACCAAACAAAAAAATTGACTAAGTTTAAAATTTTGAATACTAAATTAGTCCAGCCGGTTTAATTTTTAAAACATTACTCAAATATGAAACCTCTAAACCGAGCAAACTTTAATAAAAAATACACCAAATAATAGATGATAATTCTAGATCACAGATCCAAAATTAGGATTATTTTATGATTACCTGTTGATGTTATTGAAAGTTAACCAAAAATACACTTGTTAGGTCCCCAAACATCTTCCACGATTGCGATTAATCAAGTTTAAGTTCCTGCACACTTACCCTTTCTCGGTTGGATCTACAATCAAATGCTCACCAACTGTCATTGCTAGTGGTCCTTACTACTATGTAGGCAATGCCAGTTAGTATTAATTTAAGCATTTATTAGCTTGTCTCTCCGCAACTGTAGCTCTCACACTCTCATCACCATATTCCGTTGTCTCTAGTACAAGGACATGAAGCAGCTGGACCCCTATCGTTGCTTTTAGGGAATGTTGAAACTTTACAAAGCCAAAGCCAATGTTAGCTTCCTTCCTTACTTCAGGGTCTTGGCATCAGCCACCAGGGTCAGGACTCAGGACCATCACTTTGGGATCTTGGCATGAACCTGATTCCAAAAAGCCTGAGTGTTATCCACCAGCCTAGGATAGATAAGCACGTGCTATCCTCTACTTGTTCGATTGGCCTACTGTACTTAAACAGTTATCCATGTTCGTAAGGATAAACAAACCTGAAGTGGACAAGTCACTTATCGTCCTGAAATGAGTATTTTACACGGATTCTGCATGTTCTCGTCCCATTTTTCACATGGTTTCTGAACCTTCCCATCCAATATTAACCAACGTAGTCTAGTCTTCAATGACCATAGCACCCTTGGTCTGGATCACTGATGGAAGAAACACGTGTTACTTGCAGGATCACCTGGTAAAACTTTCCATCGAAAGCAAGGTATCTATTCCAAGGGAATGAAATTTGCAAGTGGCTCAACTGAGAAGATTCCTCTCTGCTTCTCTTCCTATACCTAATTAGATTACAGTAAAGATCATGTCATCTTGTGGAAGTGATGGTTAGGGAAGGAACAACGAAAGAGTAATTCAGTTCTGTACTATGTACTTAATGAGGTGGACCATTATGGTTTCGAAAGGTACAAATGAGATATATAGACAGGGATAGATCTGCAATTCATTTGTTGCTTTCTTATAGGTTCTTTTTGCAAGTGGGATACAAATGCGAGCTTAGAAGGATTTGACAGAGATGGGGAAGACAGGAAAATGGCTTAAAAGTTTCCTGACAGGGAAAAAAGAGAAGGAGAAATGCATCCCTGGTCAGAATTCAGCAACCTTGGAGACCAATAATCCGGCGACTCCAATTTCGATCCCACCAACTACGCCTAAAGAAAAGAGGAGATGGAGTTTTCGTAGATCATCAGCCACGGGAACAGGTCCCAAGGACACCAATTCCATTGAATCAAATGGCAATACACATCCACCAGTGCAGCTCTCATTTGATTCAGATAATGAGCAGAAGAAACACGCCAAGGCCATAACAGCTGCTACGGCGGCGGCCACTGATGCTGCCGTTGCCGCTGTTCAGGCAGCAGCCGGGGTAATCCGACTGACAAATGCCTCCAGTGGCAGAGTCAGTGCGATTGAAGAGGCTGCAGCAATCAAAATTCAGTCTGTATTTCGTTCTTATTTGGTATGGAATTCATGGATCTTTAATTTGCAATCACATAGCAAAATATATGAACTCCGAATGGTTATATCTGAACTGTTCCATTAACAGGCAAGGAAAGCGTTATGTGCTCTGAGAGGTTTAGTGAAGTTGCAGGCACTAGTGAGGGGTCACCTTGTCAGGAAACAGGCCACTGCTACACTGAGGTGTATGCAGGCATTGGTGTCGGTACAGGCCAGAGCTCGAGCTCAGAGGCTTAAAATGACTGAGGATGTTCAACCCATCAGACACAGACAATCAATTCACAGGAAATCTACTCAAGAGAATAGATTTAGGCACCCAAATTATGTGAGTCCTCCTTGTTCTGAACTTTTCTCTTCATGTTCCTTCTATGAATCCAGAACAACTAATCCGCGACATGTTCTTTTGGTGCATTTTTAGGAGACTGATAGAAATATGGAGGAGAGCGTCAAAATTGTGGAGATGGATCTTGGAGAATCAAAGGGAAGTAGCAAGAGCAGGAATAGCTATTCACATCAAAGTCAAGCAGAAGGAGCAGAGCAGAGATTCTCCACGCATTATGCAGCAAAACAAGAGAATTTCCAAGTTTCTCCAGTTCCATCAGCTCTGACAGAAATGAGCCCGAGAGCTTCTAGTGGGCATTTTGAGGATTACTCCTTTAGCACAGCACAGAGCAGTCCTCAGTACTATTCTGCCATTTCCAAACCAGACCCGTCAAGACTTCAATTTGCATTTCCTCGCCCAGAATATGCAGAATCACTGTCATATGACTACCCACTATTTCCAAATTACATGGCGAACACAGAATCTTCAAGAGCCAAGGTTCGGTCACAGAGTGCACCAAAACAAAGGCCAGATTCTTTTGAGAGGCAACCAAGTCGAAGAAGAGCATCAATGGAAGGTAGAAATGTCCCAAGAGCTGTGAGAATGCAGAGATCTTCTTCCCATGTTGGGTCCACAGCTCAAAATTATCTGTACCCGTGGTCAATCAAGCTTGACAGATCTTCAGTGTCACTGAAAGACAGTGAGTGTGGATCTACAAGTACAGTCCTCACAAACACCAACTACAGCAGATCTCTAGTTGGATTTGAGGTGAGCAAAAAGACAACTTTAGATCTCAATGACCACTCCTGAGCAGGAAGGAGCTAAAAGGAAGTAATTAATCAGTTGCAGTCTGAATCTTATCTGGTTCTATAATTTCTGTACTTGCAGGCTCACGGAAAAAGATAGTAATTTTACATGTTCCCAACAATTTCTCAGCCATCTTCCATGGAGAAAACTCCAAGAGACAATGTTCCCAAGCTGAGATTCTGACAAATGAGTGATTCCTCCTCCAATTTCAGTCAAAGGGTCGAAAAAAGTGTATAATTTGGAAATATCATCATGTAGATCGTTTTTTTCAAAGTTCGTGTGTGATTTTACTTAAACATGTTCCTTAGGACAAGCATTACAAAAGCATCACAGATCAAACGCAGGAACATTAACTATCCTATTATATTATATGTCTATAGAATTTGTGTGTATTTTTTCAGCATCACTGTAATTTCATGTTGATATTTCAATTTTATGATTGTTTCCTAAATTTAGAATCTATTTTTTTCTTACATTTGTTTACTTGTAATTTCAGTTCTCAAATGCTAATACAATAATTGGCTAGAGTTCAATTCCTGATACAATAGCCATAGAAGCAATTAACAAGAAGTGGAGTTTATAAAACGAAGGGAAACTAGTAAGAGGCTTTTAAGTCCAACACATGCCTCTGCTGAATTTGAACAATAAATGAAGGTAACAGAGGGGATGAAATCAATTCAAAAGTGGATAAATTCTGTTGGATGGCCACATATATAGGCCTACAACTTGACGCGTCTCCAATAATGCTAAAATGTCTAAACCTACTAATAACTAATGGCTAAATAATAGAGCCACTTTAACAGAAATAATATTTTAAAAATAAACAAAAGACTCGATCATTTTTTAATCATTCTTTAATACTCCTCTTGATTCAAAAATTGCTAACACCAAGAAGCGATAAGAAGAACTCAAACTTTGATTGAGGAAGAGACTTTGTGAAAACATTTGATATCTACTTTCCTGTGTTACAGTACTTCAACATGATTAACTCCTTGGTGAAAAGCTCTCGGATATAGTGACGTTGAATGTCAATATGTTTTGATCTTGTTGAGAATTATCTTTGTAATTATTATAATTATATTTGTAATTAATATGTATTTTCTTATAAGCTTTAGTCAACTTTCCACTTATTCTTGATCACGGTATTTCATCATTAGAATTAGGAATAATTTATTTTACTCTTTATATATAAGAAACACGCTCTATACAAATATATCATAAAGCCTATTTTTGGCATGTTTTTCAAAAAGATCTATCACTTTTTATCTCCTTTTTGAGTTGGTATTAGAGACAGGTTAATCTGCCACTCAATCTTTTCAACGATAACGATAGAGCCTCAGACACTCATAGACAAATCTAATTTCAAAGCCTCAAACTCCAGCAGTAGTCTCAACATCAATTCATCAAGCCCATACTTCATACATCATTTTGATTATCCTAGCCATATACTTGTACCCATCAAATTGAACGGAGCCAACTATCCTTCATGGAACAGGTCAATGATTCATGCCCTCACAACAAAAAACAAGATCGGTTTTATCAACAAGTCAATCCATTCGCCTTCAGAAATGGGACAACTGACAAAGTATGCTTTATGGAGTCAATGCAATAACATGGTTTTGTCATGGCTTACCAATTCAGCTAAGCCCGACCTTGCTCAAAGGGTCGTTCATGCCAAAACAACGTATTAGGTATGGGAAGATTCAAATATCAGTTTTCAAAAAAAAAAAAAGCACCAGCAATATATCAAATCCAAAAATCATTAGACTCTCTATCACAAGGCACAATGACAGTCTCTGCATATTATACTAAACTCAAAAGTCTTTAGGTTGAGTTAGAGACATATTAGACTCTTCCCACTTGCAATCAAATGAAGGCATATAATGAACAAAAGGAAGAAGACCAACTGATGCAATTCCTCATGGGACTCAATGACACCTATAACGTTGTTCATACCAATATTCTTATGATGTCCCCTCTTCCTAATTTTCGTCAAGCATACTCCTTTGTGATTCAAGAGGAAACTTAGCGACAAATAATGTTAGAATCAACAGAGAATTTCTCCATTGCTGCTACAGTCCATAGTCACCCAAGCAATGTCTCCAATAAAAACAGAGATAAGTATTGCAATCATTGCAACAGAGAATGCCACACAATTGACAATTATAGAACTCTAAAATTTCATTGCAAATTTTGTGATAGAAAGGGAAATACAGAAGATAGATGTAGGTTCAAAAATGGCACATGGAATTCTAATAATACTGGAACTCAAGGAAACAAACAAAATTAGCGTGGATATCGAGGAAGTTGATCAAATTCCCATCCTACAATTAATGCAGCAAATTCTTCTCGTGGTGAGACTGCACAAGACAATAATGCATCATTATCTAATCCCTCACATGAGGCTTCCAATGAGCAGCTTCAACAAATTGCTTGGGCATTATCAATGATGAACACAACTAGTAATCATGATGCTTATGCAAACGCTATAGGTCTGTATCCTTTTTTCTAATGCCTTAATTAATTATGTATTCACAAATTCCTGGATCTGATTCACAAATTCCTGGATCTTGGATAGTGGGGCCACTGATCACATCATTTTTTATTCCAAACATTTCATAAAAATTGAATCATCAACAATACTCAATATTAATTTACCTATTGGGTCATCAGCATCAATAACTTCCAAGAGCACTATAACTTTCAACCCAAACATCACCTTAAACAATGTTCTATATGTTCCTTCTTGGCTACGGGGAAGATAATTGACTCGGGTAAACAACATGGTGGTCTTTATTACATGTCACCTCTCCAACAAACATCAATCTCTCGTCAAGTTTCTCAACCCTTTGATCTGTGGCACATGCGTCTTAGACATCTTTCTACATTGTTAATATTTTGTTTGAGGTAATTTTAGCCTGTGGTGAGAATCGATCATGCCTCCTCTACTTAATCAGGCGAACACAATTTGACTTTTGGAATTGAATTTTTAGTTGCTCGAAACGTTAATGATAGTTGTCAATTTATACCCTACAACAAATTGATTGGTTGTATTTTAGTGACAAAATTATTTAAAGGTTTTCTTTATCTTGTATATATTTAGATATATATGATAAAATTTATGGGATAATTATACATTGTAAACGAAATTATAATGAGATTCATATTGTGTTTATGTATTATCTTTAAATTGTTTCTAGTCATTGCTCTATTAGCACATTATATTTTCTCTTTTGAAATAAGTAGTCAATCTCATAAGATAGAGTATTGAGATACGTAAATAAACATATGGGTGCTTATTAAGAACAAGTTCACTTAACTGACCATATATGAGAAATTCATTTAAAACATTATTTATATATCTATGAAAATTTTATTGTGATAACTGTATAAGTAATCCATTGACTTAAGATCTCTAAAGTTATTATTATATAGGGATTGCTATGCTTTGATACTACTTATGACTTATTTAATTATGAGTCCTTTAATCGGTAGTTATTAGATATAGCATGAACTATATGGAGGTAGTTGTGTGATCAAGATATGATTCATCACTCTAAAGTAATTAAGGAGAATGTTTTGTTATTCTCGATTAGTATTGATTCAGGAAATCCTCAATCAAGGTAAAACAATACTTTGTAAATAGTTTACAAATGTTATTAATTGAATTGATAGATAATATTAGAGAATTAATATAATTGGACTCAAAATAGAGTAGGCATTAATTTCATGCTCAATGTCTAATCGGAACATTATATGATGAAATGATTGAATTATACAGAAAAAAAATCGTGCATAAAAAGGTTAGTTAAAACTACTTTGATATTTCTAAATATTTGGTTGGTCATAATGCGTTGCTAGATGTCAATCTTGATCTATGATTATCTATTGTTTAATTGAAGAATTAAAGATAAATTAAAAAGAGTCTTAATTTATCTAATTCTAATTATGAATTATTGTTATAATTTATATTCATTGTCAACATATTTAGAAATCGAATGAATCTCACGTAAAGAATTAGTTGAAAAAGCAAAATTATTTTAATCAAGTTGGACTTGAATGTAAAGTTTGAGAAACTTTATAATTAAATAGAATATATTTAATAAATAAAGATCAATATGAGATATTGGATCTTATTTGAGCATAAGTAGTATTCAATTAGAATTATTTGTAATTCTAATTAAATTTTACTTAAAATTAAAATTTAATTTCAATTAAATTACTAAAATGTCCAAAACTTTATATAAATAGGCTTAAGCTCTATGGAGTTAACAATTCTTGCTTAACCATCTCTGTAAAAATTACAGAGTTCTCTCAACTTATTATGTGGATACCATTAGAGGTTGGACACTTGTACGACTACAGTGATTGAGACGAATCGATTTTGAAAATAATTCGAAGAGTACGATAAGAATATGATCAAACTTAGAATAAAGTACAAATTAATATTCATATTTTGTTATTGATTTATGTATTGATTATTTTATAGAATTAAAATGATCTTAATTTTTAAGAAATAAAAAATTATTAAAATTTTTTACAATTATTCTATTGTGATTGGGATCGGATCTCTGTGCAATGTCCCAACAACAGTATATTATACTTAATTCATAGTAAATTTGACTATCTATCCATCTTTAGTTTTAATATATTTGCTTGTGATAATCTTGCCCTTACGAAAGAATCAATGATCATTATTTCGCATTAGTGCTTCTATTTTGACTCCTGCACTGTATCTTCGTTCAAAGTTTTAAGGGTAGCAATTAGTTATACAGAAGCATTCTTATACAGAAAAAGACAGGGAATCTTTCATTTTCTATGGTTTTCATGATTACCATTACACACTTTAAGCTATTTGTTAGTACCTAAGAATATTTTAAACAATATTTTACAATAATTATAATTTTACAACTCGTATTTTCAAAATTTATCATAATAAAATTTTAATTTTAAATTAAAATAACAAATAATATAACATGTTCTTAAATTATACTCAATTCACAATATTTAATTTTTTTTCCATAATTCATTCCCAATTTAGCTTTAGTTTTTTTCAATTTAATTCATAAACTTTGAAAATTACAATTCAGTCCTGATGTTAAATACCAACCGGGGGCCGGGGCCAATACCCATTACTGGTACAATACCTATGTTTTAGGTAGCGTTCTCCGTACTATATCGACGGGTACAAAACGGTACCAATATCCATGTGCTCAAGTTGCTTTTCGTAGTCCTGCACCTGCTTCTGTCTGAGGTACAAGCTCTCACTAAGCCATAATGGTTACCAAGCTATAGAAAAACTTTTGTATATATGGGGGACCAATTACGAAGAACCGAGAACTAAGCTCCAAGAATGGAAAATACAGCTCAAATATAAGCTAGATCTTGGCGCAAAACCTTACTTCAATCACCATAAACCTAAAGTTTGAACCTGTGCACTGTCCAAAAACCACATACAGTGATTGTAAACAATTACAATTATGCTCACAGCAGGAAATATACCACTCAACAAAGAGGGCTAAACCTCAAAACAGCCCCCTCCTAAACAGGGAGAGTTTAAAGGATGGAAGACATGGTCATCGCAAACACTTGCACATTTGTCCTTTTCCTCCAAAGTTAAAGAGTAAAAGAAGAGAAAAATGGCATCTGCTGTTATCTGTTCCCTTGCGAATGTCAAACTCTCCCATTAGTGTGCAGAACTTAATTGCCTTTAGTGAGGCAAGTGCCACCACTATGAAGAGGGTAACTTCTCTTTGAATATGCGGGGAATAACTTCATGTGTACTAATGTCTAGATTCTCTGGATCCCTGAAATATGAAAAGTTTGATCAATGCGGAAACAAAGAAATAGGTAAATGGATGATCATTCTAAATACAATGGAATGGTAAAGAGTGAAGCAAATCAACAGGAGTAGCAGAGTTGGCACATCTTCAAAACTGGAACTTATAGAACAAGGATCAAAAGTAAAAGCCAATCCCCATCTCGTTTATAACTATTAAGCTTCAACAAAATCTACTCTCTATCTTCCCTTCTAGCAAACAGAAACGTGTCTGACTGAAATTTCTAGTAAGTATTACAGAGTCACACTAAATTGAATGATGCAATCTGTTCTATGTAGTAATTCAACTATGCCAAGGTATGAACCAGTTAGTAACAGTTAATAGGGTATGCAAACGTGAGAGAAGGGAAGTGGACCAAGAGAAGTACTTGCACAACGTATGTCCCTTTTCGTTGCTACTAGGAATGAACCACAATTTCCTCAATATTGGTGATTCAAATTGAACAAAGAAACCATCATGTTGTCCATGTTTCCATTTCCTTGATCCTTGACCTTTCCAGACCTGTAACAACGTTGAGAAGCCATTAACAGCTCCTTCATGACAAAACTACATAAATTGCAACTTGCAGTCAACTAAGCAGTAAAATCCCCTGATTGCAAAATTGTGACTACGCTAACAGGCCAGAAATGAGGTCCAGATGCACATACCAAAGCAATTACCACAGAAACTAATATGCCAGGAAAAGCACTTGCACCAATGTAGAAGGCTGCAGATTTTCTGAATGTGATGAACATGCAATGATTAACATCAGCACTAAAGCGAATCTTTGGTTTCAAACATGTCAGCTTTAATTATTATATGAAACATTTATCCTTTTATCAACTTCTTACTACAAATAGACACTCCTAGACTACATATCTACTACATTGAAATGAAAAAGGATATTACCTAGCTCAACTATATGCTGTTAATTGGGAAAAAGAAGGTCCAACATTCTGAAGAAGATAAAGCATGTGTACATAAATACTTCCAACATTCATTTACAGAGCATTAATACCAATTACAATTTAACTCTTTACAAATAAATGAAGATCACAATCCGCAAGTACCTAAAATGAAGAAGACCTATCTTGCAAACTCAAGGTAGTAAATTATTACCTGTGGATAAGATATGATGTTTTTGGCAACCACTAGGCAAGCTGCTTTGGAGAAAGAATCCTCAGCATACTGCCGAAGAAATGTGAAACAACTAGAGTGTGTATGGGGAGATTCAAAGGCCTGTACACAAAAACACAACATGGTTATTGTCAAGCATCAGTAAGAATTTTCTCATACCCAGTAATATGGCAACTAAAAAATATTAATTGATTGCATCACCTTCTCAATGTTGACGACAGGAGCATATTTATCAATTTGAGTCTTTTCCTTATCGAGGAGAAAGTAGACTCTGGGATCTACTTTAGAATTTTCATGCCATGATTTTACAGCTGTCTCCATGGTCTCAACAAGGAAGGAAAACATGTCTCTCCAGCATTCTTCAGGTCCAAGCTTCTCTGCCTGCAAGAACCAGATCAATTAGAGAGTTTCAAGAATATAACGGAACTAAATAATTTTAACAAGAATGTATTCACACCCATGCCACCAACCCAAGAATAATGTTTAAAGTTCAGAAATCACTCTCATTTCACAATGCATTACACTTACCAACACTGTTTTCACTGGATCCAAGTGCTTTGCCATATCAACATTGGATCTCATGCTTTCCACTTCTTTAGCTCGCTTTTTATCTTTTGCCAACTGAGATATCCTTTTAATCTTTCTCGATACTTCTGTGCTCTGTGGATTGTATTGTAAAGCTGTTTGAAAGGCAGCCAAGGCCTACACTAACAACATGGAAAGTACGGGCATCAAAAGAAGAAAATCTAAACTATATGTCTTTCTCTGCTGTCACCGAATAACATATGAAGCAAATAAGGGCCTTTTGAACATACTTCATCATACTGTTCCATTGCCTCCAGCACACACCCCTTCCTGAAATACCCCTGGAGAGGATAATATAAAGTAATTACAGAAAATATTTAAGGAAATTCATTATATCATAAGAAAACAAATATGAACTGGTAGGAACCTTTTCCCACTTTGGATTTAAAGTGATTGTAGTCTCAGCATCAGCAAGGGCTTTATTAAGCTTAACCAATTGCAGAAATGCTGCAGCACGGTTACTAGCAAATAATAGAATGCACAGCATAAAATGCACAAAGATCAGGTAAGGATAGGCATATATGTTATAAAAATGAAGCAGCCACATGTTCATCAATTCATCAATTCATCAATTTCTGAACTAAATGAAAATTTTTCTTTTCAAGTAGGCTTTCATCCTACTAACATAAGACAGCCAATTAAGGCCTACCCTGCTCACTATCATCGTGTTCATGAACATGAAAGAAGAGTTCGTCCTCAATCCAACAGAAATGAAAACTAGATAAGAGGTTGTCAAAAAAAAAAAGATAAATGCTCCACGTATATATCAATACCAAAAGCTTAGAGTCCTAACTTCAAATCACACGTAAATTGGCATCCTTTTGTATGAAGTGACACAGAGGCATAAGATTAAAGGGTGTCCAGATCATGTTTCATTCTAGGAAACGCATTCATTAAAAAAAAAAGAAATTACAAGTAAGGAATTTACAGAAACAAATCTAGGAGAACTAGCTCAACAAGTTCCCGACAAATTTTAAACATCCAATATTTGTTAAAATGTATAGAAGCTAACAAGTAATCCTAAAACCATAAGAACTCAATCAGACGAGTCAGTAAAACTCTATAAAGAGCATTAAAAAAAATGCAGTTTTATGAACAGATAATCCAGGGCAAGAAAAAGATCCCAAATTTCAGACTCAAACTTTACCTATACAGAGTGGGATTTGAAGGGTCAAGCTTGATAGCTTGAGTGTAGAGAGCGGCAGCTTTCAAAAAGTTGCCAGCTTTGAAAAAATCATTGCCTTTGTCTTTCAATGATACCTCCTCTCCACCATTAGTCGTAGAACTAGCTGACCCTGGTACAGCTTCAGCCATTGTTCAGACAACAGGAATCAAGTAAGAATCTTTGTTTTATGAAAAGGTTGTCACTTTACAGTCGTATGTCTTAGGGCTTATGCAAGATCTTCTAAAGGTTTTTGTGCTCACCGACTGAGAGGCGTGAAGAATCCCTTGGACAGTAGGGGCTTTTACGTATGAATTCTGGACCGTTAATCACATCAAAAGCTTCCAATGCAGGCCTTACACTTGGGAATTCGGAGATGGGCCGAGTTGTCCAACGAATAGATTCGAGAAATTCATCAAGGCCCTATCCGTTTTATTTTCATCATCAAAATTTTTTAAATAATAAGGTATTTTTTCCCTTAAATTACATAGAAGATTTAGGATTATATGAATTTAAATTTGAAGTATAAAAATATAAATCATGAAATCTATATATATATACGTATTTTAAATTTGAAGAATTATTTTATCGTTCAAATTTAAAAAATAATAGAAAGAACTAAATTATTGTTAAATTGAATTTATATTAATTAAAAATTGTGATTATTAGAAATTAGGCGGTTACTTGACCATTACTTAAAATATCATTACTTATAATTTTCATTTTTGTGTTATAAATTACTTGTTTTCTTAATTTTAATGCTACATCATGTAAACTTTTATAAGAATAAGAATAATGAAAACTCCTTTAAAAATAAGATAAAAGGAAATACAATAACTGAATTATTAATTCACTAAAATGCTAAGTTTTAGTGTCCTCAACCTTAGCGAAACTAAATAATATTTTCTATATTTGAAAAGGAAAAGATTTGATCATATGCAAATTGAAAAGGTACAATTTGTTGATGAAGAAATTTCCTTTATTTCATCATATGCTTTGAATATGTACAGATGAGGGGTTCTTATACTAGAAAAGGAGAAATCCTATTGGCTATGTGCTGTAGTACTTGTAACAATATTGACAACTGTAGAGATTACTAATGCTCTGTACAAACATAAAGGAATAAAAGGACTGAGACTTTCACGTGATATGTTACTGATGTGTGTGGTCTGAGTGTATGTGCTGTATGGGTGAGTGTGGGTAGTGGATCTATTTGGTCATGAATCTCCCATGACCCATGAGTCAAAAAACCCGACCTGTTTTTACATTAAGCCCTTAACACCCCCTTCAAGTTGGAGATCCGAACCAACGGATCCGAACTTGGAGATTAGGGCTTCGAACACTCGTGCAGTGAGGGGCTTCGTGAGTTGATGTTGGCTTCGGACGTGTTTAAGATCTTGGAACTCTAAGTTCGCTACTTCGCGAACTAGATGGAGATCAATCTCCAGATTTTTCCTCCTCTCGTGGAAGACTGGGTTCTTCGATATGTGGATCGCCACTTGGTTATCGCAAAATAGAGGTATGGCCTTTTTGGTTTCCACTTTAAAATACTTCAATAGTTGACAATCCATTTTAATTCACATGTTGTTAAAGCTAGACTTCTATATTCTGCTTCCGCTGAAATTAACTCACTGTCGTTTGTTTCTTTGTTTTCCATTATATCGGTGATTCTTTGAGGAACACATAGAACCCAATCAGGGATCGTCTGCTAAAGACACAACTCGCCTAGTCCAAGTCCGAGTAAGCGGTGAGTTCTAGGTTCGAATGTGTTACGTAGAATAGGCCTTGGTTCTGTGTCCCTTTAAGATATTTAAGGACATATTTTACAGCTTTCCAATGTGATTTCCTCGGCGTTCTCATAACTTAACTTAATTGTTATGTGATGTAGGCGAGGTCTGGTCTTGTGAAGTTCAGATATTGCAACATGCCCACAATTCTACTGTACATTTTTTGATCCTTGAGTGACTCGCCTTCGTCAGTGGTAAGTTTGCTTCCTAGAACTATAGGTGTTGCGCATGATTTACAATCCAGTAGGTTTGTTTCTTGTACGATATCCCTTACATATTTGCTTTATCTGAGTACTGTTCCTTCCTCTGATCTTGCTATCTCAACCCCTAGGAAGAACTTAGCGTACCCTAGATCTTTGATTGGGAATTCTCTGTGTCAGGCATGTTTGATGTTATTTAAGAGTTCCTCATTTGCTCCAGTGATGAGAATATCATCTAAATAGATGATAATGGCAATAAAGTCGTTGCCTTGGCCTTTAGTGTATAGGTAATGATTGCCTTGGCCTTTAGTGTATAGGTAATGATCTGCCTCTGCCTTGTCATAACCAAAACCCTTCAGCTTTGTGGTTAACTCCTTATGCCACTGTCTGCCTGCCTATTTAAGTCCGTAAATGGACTTCAGTAATCTACAAACCTCCCCTCTCTTAGCCTTCTTGTAACCTTGTGGGGGTAGCATGTAGAGTTCCTTTTCTAGGTGACCATGTAGATAGGCATCATTTATGTCACATTAATGTCACATTATAGGATGGGTCATTTCCTGATTGTAGCTATAGCTAGGAAAGTTCTGATTGTCACAATCCTGGCTATAGGAGAAAACACTTCTGAATAGTCTACACCCTCCCTTTGGCTACCAGTCTTGATTTTAGTTTGTCAATAGTACCATCTAGGTTGTATTTCACTTTATACACCCATTTTGATGTTATTGCTAGCTTCCCTTTGGGCAGTTGTGCCAAAACCCAGGTTCGATTTTCTTCTAGGGTTGTTAGTTGTGAGTTTATGGAATCCATCCATTCCTTTGATTTGCATGCTGTCTCATAAGATAAAGGTTCAAAAGTAGTGTTTACCATACTTATGAACTCCTTGTAAGTTTGGGTATGTGTAATATGGGGATTTGATTCCTTGCTTTCTTATGTTCCTACAGGACCAAAGACTTTCAAAGCGATATTAGAAGTATCAAGGACAAAAGTAGAGTGATGAGCAGATGCTTGGTGGACATAGTCATTGAGGTATTTTAGTATGGTGTGGGTCCTTTGGCTTTTTCTTACATAATTTTTTGGGGTTGTGTCTTGATTTGTAATGTCATTGGGTTGTCGTAACATTTCTGTGGTTTCTGGTGTGCCTTCTATATGTTGTATGCTTGATGTCCCTGGCATATCACTTAATGGTCTTGCATCACTATCTATTGTGTTGTAAGCGAACAATGGTGGTGGTCTTTGTTCAGGTTTGGTTTGTGAATTGGCAAAGGGAAAGGTGCTTTCATGAAAGGTTACATCCCTTGAGCTAAAAACATGTTTTATGTCAAGATCCATGACTTTGTAAGCTTTGTAATCTGGCATATATCCAAGGAAGATAGATTTCAAAGATCTAGGGTCTAGCTTAGTCCTATTAGGTGTCTTATCCAATGCAAAGCATAGGTAGGTTGGTTCTCTTTGATGCAGTCTCTCATATGGTGTTTTCCACTGTAGGGTTTTGGTTGGAATCCTATTTAGAAGATAGGTAGCTGTAAGAAGGGTTTCTCTTCAATAGTGTTTAGGTAGGTTTGTCGTAAATAGCAAGGCCCTTGTTATTTGTAGTAAGTGTTTGTGCTTTATCTCTACTACACCGTTTTGTTGTGGTGTATATGGGCAACTTTTCTAGTGTATTATTCCCATCTCTATAAAATACCTTTTGCATTCATGGTTTATGAATTCTTTCCCATTGTCTGTTTGTATCCTTAAGACCCTTATGTTACATTGCTTCTCATGGTTTTGATAAATTGAGTTATGGTAGGTTGGGTTTTATCTTTATATCTGAGCAAAAAGGTCTAGATAGCTCTAGAGAAATCATCTACAATGGTTAGGAAAAATTGTGATAAGTTTGGAGTAAGTAATTTGTAGGGTCCCTATAGGTCTATGTTTAAGATTTCAAAGCGTCTTGTAGTTTGTATTTTGTGTTTAGGGAAGGGTTTTCTGTATTGTTTTGCCATAGCACATACTTGATAGTCAGACAAATTATGATTGGAAGACTTGATTTTATTGATATGTTGCATTTTCTCCTTAAAAACATGTCCTAATCTTTTATGCCAAACATCAAAGGAAATAAAAACACTAAGGGCAATATTTTCAGTTCTGTAGAAGTCTATAATAGGACCTTTCAGGGTCCCTGAGGGTAATAGGCTATCTGCATTTAGCTCATGCAGTCGACTCCTATAACATTGTTAGTTTGAAGGTCCTGCAAAAACATACTATTAGCTAAGAATATTGTAGCAACATCATTCTGTGTTGTGAGTTTATCGATCTAGAGTAGGTTCTTAAAAAAATTTGGCATGTTTAAGGTCTCATCAAGTGCAATTTTGTCATTAATGATGGTTTGGCATATGTGTCTCACTTGCTGTTTTGTGTTGTCCGGGAGGGTAATAGGATCATACATGTTGTTTACTTCATGCTTATGACAGAAATATAGGTTTGTAATAATGTGTGATGATGCACCTAAGTCAATCAACCACGTGCATGTGTTTTCTGCACCATGAACATTAATGTAGTCATTACCAGCGAAATTTGCAAGGTCTCCCAACTTTACCTCTCCTGTGGCCTTCCCTTTGATTGCTTTGAATATTTCTTATTGTATGAAGTGGATAGGCTTTGAGAAATTTGATCACTCCTCTCGGTACACTCACTAGGTTCATGTTGTATGCCTGCAAGGTAGTCACTGATCATGGCTAAGTTGGTTTTGCTTATTTGGCCAATCAATTCCTTATACCACTTAGGTACACCATGGATCTTGAAGCAAGTTTCTATGGTATGTCCCTTCTTTCCACACTTTTCACAATACTTGTCTTCTTTTCTTGTGAATACTCTCTTGCTACTGCTGCTGTTGTTTCTACCCCCTTTCTTGGTATTGAATTTGGTTTGTCTCGCCATCATAACTACATTCATATTATTGTCATTACTTGCACTTACTATCTTTTGTCTTTATACGGTTTGCATCATGACAAACGCCCTATTTATCATGGGTAAAGGCTCCATTAATATGACCTGGTTTACAACATGTTCATAGTCTTCGTTTAGGCCCATAAGAAATTGCACTAGTTTGTGTGTGTTCTCGTTGGTAGTGATCACTTTAGCAGCATCACAAGTGCATGTGGGTATCGGCCTTAGGCTAGCTAGATCGTCCCAAAGTTTGTTTATCTTTGTGTGATATGTTGAAATTGTAAGTTTACCTTGCTTAAAATGACTTATTTCCCTCTCTATTTGGTACAACAGTGGTCCATTGGCTTCACCAAATCTCTCTCTCAGCTCATCCTAAAGCTCCTTAGCTATAGAGAATGATAAGAAGGCATCACCCAGTTTCTTGTTCATGGAGTTGAGAATCCAACACTTGACCATAGAATCTACCCTCTTCCATCTGGTAAGCAAGGTTCTGTCTTCTAATGGCTGTAACATGTTCCATTTATGAACGAGAGTTTGTCTTTGGCACATAGGGCTATCATCATTAACTTGCTCCAGGTTAGATAGTTGTTGCCATTGAAAAGGGTAGTAATTAAGACAGCTCTAGGATTTTTTGTATTGGTCATATAATACTTTTCTAGGTCTGGGTTTGGTGTAGGGTCAGGGTTGTTGGTGTCATTGTCGGCTATGTTCGACATTTTTGGTAGGTGGGGTAAGGTGGATCGGACCCAATTCTCTAATACCAAAAAAGGTATAATTTGTTGATGAAGATATTTTCTTTATTTCATCATGCTTTGAATATGTATAGATGAGGGGTCTTATACTAAAAAAGGAGAAATCCTAATGGCACATATGTGCTATGTTGGAAAATAAAACATAGAGATGACAAAAGAAAAGGAAAAACAGAGGAAGAGATAAAGCTCTGCTTTATTAATTG
>JANZLD010000237.1:93511724-93523669 GCA_026413575.1 Erythroxylum carthagenense
TGGACTGAAGCAAGCTTCCCGACAATGGTATCTTAAGTTTAATGATATCATTACGTCTTATAGTTTTGTAGAAAACATCGTTGATCGGTGTATCTATATGAAGGTTAGTGGGAGTAAGTTCATTTCATTAGTCCTATATATTGACAAAATCCTTCTTGCTGCAAATAATGTTGCTTTGTTACAATATGTAAAGAATTTTCTTTCTAAAAATTTTGAAATGAAAGGTATGGGTGAGGCATCCTATGTGATAAGAATAGAAATATTCTGGGATAGATCACAAAGATTGTTAGGATTGTCTCAAAAAGGTTATATCAAGAAAGTATTAGAAAGATTTTAAATAAAAAAATGCTCCGCAGGAATAGTTCCAATTCAGAAAGGGGACAAATTTAGTCTAATGCAATGTCCACTAAATGATTTGGAACGTAAGGACATGGAGTCTTTTCCTTATGCATCAGTAGTTGAGAGCTTAATGTATGCCCAAACATTCACTAGGCCATATATCAGTTTTGCTGTTAGAATGCTAGGACGATATCAAAGTAATCCTGGACTGGACCACTGCAAAGCTACAAAGAAAATCTTCAGATACTTACAAGACACCAAGGACTATATGCTCACATATAGCAAATCAACCCATCTCGAAGTGATAGGTTACTCGGATTCAGACTATGCCGGTTATGTAAACTCATGAAAATCTACATTCGGTTAAATGTTCCTATTAGTTGGAGGAGCAGTTTTATGGAAAAGTGGAAAGTAGTCCATCATTGCTACTTCCACTATGGAGGCTAAATTTGTGGCGTGCTTTGAGGCCACGGTTCATGAATTGTAGTTGTGTAACTTTATGTTAGGTCTTGATCTTGTCGACAGTATTACTAGACCGTTAAAAATTTATTTTGATAATTCTACAACCGTATTCTTCTACGAGAATGACAAATATTCAAAGGGTGCAAAACACATAGATTTGAAGTATTTGTCTGTAAAAGAAGAAGTGCAAAACCATAAAGTGTCAATTGAGCATATTGGTACTAATCTCGTGATAGCAGATCCGTTAACGAAAGGCTTACCACCCAAAATATTTATTTGTCATGTTGAACGGATGGGCCTTATAGATAAGTCCTTGTTAGCATAACATTCTGACATGTATATATACATATAATTATCTTGCTCGAATTATTATGACCCTTGTGAATTCAATTACAGTCATATGTTTTTGATCACTTACTGGTTATCCATATTATATTGTATACAATACTTATTATTTGTGATATAACAATTACCAAATTACCCACTTAAAGTTTATTGAGTTGAGTTTATTCTGTGATACATGGAAAGAATTAGTTTATATAACTTGTGACCATCATGATCCCGTCAGCTTAATTCAATTATGGATGACTTGATCGATTCCATGTATTGTGTGCACTTAAAGTTTTATTATTGGATCACTAAGTCGTCACATGGACTAAGTGGGAGATTGTTAAACTATTTTATGTCCCATGTGACTTATAGTTTGAGTCCCATGAAAAGCACCCAAGATAATAATTATTGAGTATTAAATAATGGGTCGATGACCCTTTTCCTCTCTCTTTCAATTCTAAATCATCGTACTAATTGGTGAACCATCATGATGGTTCGTGAACTAACATAATAGTTCGTGAAGCAACGTGATGATTGGAACAATTCGTATATAAGTTTTAGAAAAACTTATGAATGAGATACTGAATTATTATCTTAACCATTGAAGAAACATAAAAGGAAGAAAGTAGAGAGGGAATAAAAGCCATACAGAAAGAACAAGAAATCATGGATACAGGTATGCTAAAAGTCAATCGTTACATAATTATCTAATAGAAATTTCATATGTTTTTCGTTATTTCCAATTTCTTAGTTGTTTGATTGGTTCAATTGACCTGGTCATTAGTAGTAGTTGCTGTTTTCTAGGTAGTTATTGATCATGGGAATGTGTTCCATGCAGTGCCTCGTTGTTCATTTCCTCTGTTAGCAGTATTTAAACTTATTATCTCATTAATAAAAGAAAAGACTTTGCACAACAAATTTTCAGTGTTCTTCCATTTATTGTTGATCATCTTGTTTTTCATCTCAGCCTCTCTCGTTCTCTTAAAAACTCCAACAATGGTATATCTCATAAATTATACAGACCAAAGGCTCGTTAATTTCAGAGCTTATACTTACATGCTTTGTCGTTTTCCTCGTAGCTTTGACACTTTTCCTTCAACTGTTACATGGTCAGAAACCTAGTAATAAAGGAAATGGTAAGAACAGAATATGCCACAATCCATGTACTAGTGTAGCAAAGTTCAGCTATCTTTTCGTCTAAGGTTTAGCTTGAGATTAAGAATGGTTTCGTGGACCTCTTTGTGAAGGCTTGATGGAGAAGAAAATTTATTCAGTTTTTTTGGGAAGAGCACCACAGGGTCTTTACCTTTTCAGCATTTTTCATTACAGATTATCCAAATATGTTTCACACAATGGTTTAAGAATGGCAATGCTCCGCAGCAACAAATAGAAGAGAGCAGTCATTGGTCATAGTGCGTGACACAGGTTTTCCTGTTCCGTTTTGTTTGTCATTTGCATTCCATACTTGTCTTACAAACGAAAAAGTTTGTTACTTTTAACACTAAACATCCCATTTCAAGTTCTATTTGTGTGCGGATGGAGTAGAGTAATCTGTTGAAACTGCACGGGCTCAGGCCCCAAAGTTCCAGCTCTGATGATTTCTGCTGTCAAATATTCTTTCTCAGGAATGTGCATATGGGGAATGTCAGAAAATACATGAGCTTGTACCTTATGGCCGAAGACTATAGAACTTAAGAGAAAAGATCCTATGAATCATGTTATTACTAAAGTATGTATAATACCAGATTGGAGCGAGCTCTACAGAGCAAAAAGTATCATACAATGTAACTTCTTGATAAGGCAGATACAAGTAACTTCTTGATCAGGCAGTTTGGAGTTCTAAGTTCAGGTGAGTACAGCTCAAGTTACATAAGTTCAAAATGCTGGAGGAATCAGCTTATTCTTTCTAGGTCGTGCTAATTCTTAGGACCAACCTAAGCTAGAATAATAACAGCTTCATTCTAATTAGTCCAAGAAACGAATCTCTAGAACACAACAGGACCAGTTCAAGGAACTTCGGTTAATTGTATCAAGAAACTTCTGCATTTACCTTAGTTCTCATTCGTAGAAGGTCTCGCACATCCACAGAAACAACCCTTCCTCCGCCTTCGACCACTTCCCCTCCCATTGTTGAGAAAGTCCTTCAAGATGATGCCAGTTTTACTTCCAGGAAATCTGTGTTTAACTTTGTTTTTCTTTTCACCATCCAGTTTAAGAAAAATGTACTGGATGCTCTGCAGCTCAAGCTCCAATCGACCAATCTTCTCAGAACCATTCCAAGCTCGTTCTGTCAACCCCTTTCTGTATCCAGTGTCTGCTTCCTCTGATTCTTCTGAATTGTTATCCTCCAAATGCAAGGTTCTTTCCTCAATGTCTGTCGTTAACTGATCATTAACATCAACCAAATGCATGACAGCCTCCTCTATTTCTTGCAATTGTCTCTTCACTCTATCAAATTCAAGATCCTTGGCCATTTTGCTCCTCTCTGCTTCCAACTTCTTTTTCAGATCTTGCACTGACGTTTGAATAGAGATTAATTTCTGAGCATCAGAAGCTAGTCGCTCCAAGATCTTTCCCCTGTTTCTCTCATGATTTGACTCTTTGCTACTGCTTGTAGGTACCTCTAGCTTGTCAATTCCCACTTCCTTCTCAACTTGTAACTCGAAAGAGGGATTCCAACTCTTCCTCTGGCAAACTATCTCATGGCGCGCAACACCATCTAGTAGGCCACCTGCCTCTTTTTCTTTGCCTTTAGACATTGTATCAAGGCCAAAATCTTTTGTAGACTCCCATAATCGGAGCATCTGATCATCAGACTCAGCTTTCTCTCTATCGCTTCTCCCACATGGCGAGCAGTTTGAGACCTGATCAAGTGGAATATCTTTCATCAACATCCCATTCCTCAATCCTGAACTTTCAGGTTTATTCCTGTGCATCTCAGTAGAAACAAGATCATTCTTAAGTTGCTTCTTCTCATGTTCTTCATTTGAGCTACTGCCACTTGGCAACCATTCATGCCCTTTATGTACAGCTTCTAGAGTGAAGTTGGAGTTTTCTGTTTCCTGTACTTCATGATCATTAGTTTCTTCAATAATTGCCTTCCTAGCTGCAACCCTGTCCATTTCTCCAGTTACTACCTTCTCAACTGCCCTGATTTGAGACTGCATCTTCAACAAGTATGAAATTCCATCTGCTGTGATCATGCTGTCATCATCTGTGCAATCCTGAGGAGAAGTAGCAGTATTGAAACCCTAACGATATGGTAAAAGAATTTATCAGTATGTAAACCAACTAATGAGAAACAGTTAAAAGGAAATAGACATGAGGAGAATTTTGAAGAACTGGCTCAAAACTTCTGGCCCACTAGCAGAATTGGCAGAGAAACCTATTCAAATGTAATTAGCAGATGAGCTTTTACAGAAAAAGTGCAGAGAAACTCAAAATAAATTTAAGACGAGCTCCCTGCCATCAAATAATTAAGTTTCAATTGTGAGTTCTGAGCATTAATTTAGATATGAGATTGTTGGTAAGCAAGGAACTTTGCATCTTTTCTTAGCAGAAAAGAAGGAACATTGAAAAAAAACCGAGATGTATCTGGCTTGGACTTAACATTGTGAACTACAGAACAACTGAAACCTACCTTTTGTTCCCCATTGCCTGCAGCAAAAAGCTTTTTGTGGAGTAAGGCATTTTGCTCTAAAGAGTCTACATTTTCTCTCAAAGAAGCTATAACAGGACCATATGCAGACAATTGATCCTTTAGCCCTCCAAGTTCAGACTCCAAGAAGCTAAATCTTGTCTTCATCTGCTGAATCTCAGTTTCCTTAGTAGCATTTTCTTCTTCAAGATCCTCACAAACTGTAGTCAGTTCTTGAACCTTATTTTCAAGTAGAACTTCATGGATGGTGGATACTTGAAGATCAAAATAAAAAGAGGAAGCCTCAGCGTCCCACACTTCACAATCATTTGTTCTTTCTTTCAGCTCCAAGCTCAAGCTCTCTTCCCTGCTCCTTTGTTCTTCAAGTTCCTTATGCAACATTCCCATTGCCGACTCCAGATTCTCATTTGCATCACAAAGGCGTTCCATTTCCTTTTTCTGAGTCATATTATGCTTTGACAGCTCAAAAATCTGATGCTCCATATTTTCTCTTGTCATTTTTAATGCTTCACAATCCCGCTTCAGTTCCTCAATAGTTCTGCTAAATTCTGCATTTAGGTTGTGTGCAGCCCTGAGTTGCTGTTGTGCTTCCGAAAACTCAATTGCTTTCTGTCTCAGAAAATCCTTTCCAATCAGAACTTCACAATTTAACTGATCAATTGTGTCTCTGTTTTCATGAATCTCACGCTGCAACTTCTCAAGTGTATGATTAGCGTGCAAACTTTCAATTTCTTTGGCTTCTAGCTTCTCACCCAACATTTCAAACTTCTTCTTCAGGTTGCAATTAATCAGGTGGAAACTGCTAAGATCTTCAGAAAGGACTTCGAATTCCTTAGCTTTCTCAGTTCCAAAGCTCTCAAAGATCAATGAGGCAAAACTGAAAGATAATGCATGCTCGAGAATACTACTGTTCTCCTCTTGAAATACAAGCATTTCCCTTTTCAGGTCTGAAAATTTCTGCCGCAAAAGTTTATTTTCTTCAAGCAACTCACAGTTTGCTTCTTTCAATGCTACATAAGAACTTTGAAAACATATGACTTCTGCTCTCTGAGTTTCCAACCGTGCTTCCAGTAATTCATGTTGTTGCTCCTTCTGGGTCACTTCCAACTTCAACTGTTCATTCAATTCAAGGAGTTCAAGCTTACTCTTCTGCAGCATAGTTTGTTGTTGTTGCATCATCTCAAACTCCTGATCAAGGACTTTCTTCTCCAACTCAAGTTCACCACCTTGCAATCTCATTTGTCCAAGGAAAGTTAAAAGCACTAAGTTCTCGACCATCATCAGGTGCTTCTCATCATCGCTTTGCAGATAAGAACATTTTAGGTCCTCAATGTTGTCCAGAATACGAGGAAGAGGAACTTTTTCTTCTTCAATTCCCTTTGGATCTTCAAATGGATCAAATTGTAGGGCCCTGAATATTTGATTAATACCCATCCTCAGCTTTTGAATTTCATGAGACAAGAATTCTGCTTCAGCTTGCTGCTCAAGATTCTCATTCTCCAATTCTGAAATCAGTTTACCTGACAATTTTGCTGCCTCAACATGTCTTTGGCATTCGATAAACATGGATAAGTTCTTCTCTTCCAAATCTTCAATAAACTTCTGCAAGATGAAGATCTCAACCTGAGCTTTAACAGCTTTATCTAGTTCTTCTTCAAATTGTTTCTTACTCATCCTGCTTTCTTCTTGTAGTAGATGAACCTGGTTTTCCAGATCTGCCAAACGGGACTCACTTGACTGCATATAAGAGGCATGCTCTTGTTTTTCCACGCCAAGGTAGCCCCATAGCTCCTTTACTTGACAAAGAGTGGACTCTTTCTCCTTCTCTAGATTAGTATACTTCTCTTCTAGCCTTGTAAACCTCCTCTCTAGGTGTCCCAGTCTCTGTTCAACATTTTCTAGTTGAGAGACCAGGGTGCTTCTTTCATTAAGAAGGTTGCTCTTTTCATTTTTGAGTATCTCATAGAATTCTTCCAAGCTTTTTGACTTAGTCTTCAGTCCTTCAAGTTCCATGTTTGCACCAGAAAGAGAATTCTCCAGCAATATATTTCTTTCCAAAAGCTTCTGCATATTCTCAGTCATTAACTGCAATTGAGAAAGAAGGATAGATTTCTCAGCAACAAGACCAGCTTTTTCACCTTGAAGAGAGTGGCAAGAATCCTGCAGATCCTTAACCTTCTCTCCTGACCCTTCCAGCTTGCCACTCAATTCACAGATAGTTCTGTCCAAAGCAACATTATTTTCCAAAACCTTATCCATGTCCTTCAGCTTCTCAAAGAGCACTTCTTTTTCATCTGTTTGCTTTTGGTATATGTCTTTTAGTTTCAAGTTCTCATCTTGCAAAGCTTTCACAGACAAAGCAAGGCTTTCAGGATTTAGCCCTACCGAGTGCACTTGCCCAATGAAAAAATTATATCGCTGATTCAAACCTTTAATTTCCTCCTTTAAATGACAAATTTCCTTCTGTAGCAAATTACTTTGGGCTACTTGTAGGGCCAGTTCCTCTTCAAGCTTCTTTTTCAATTCTTTCAAGCCAAAGATCTCATTTTGTAAATTCAGTATGGAGATGCTAGACGAAGTGTTCAATTCATTGAGGCTCCGATTCTCTTCCTGAGAATGCCGAAGATGTTCTTGCATATCATGATTACACATCTCCAAGTCGTTCAACAGCTGAAGCTTATTCTGAAGCTCTAGTGTCAAAGCTCTCTGCTCCTCTTGAGATTGTAAGTGCAACTTCTGTAAAGTTTGCAAGGTGGTCTCAGCTTTAGACAACCTTGATTGCTCATCTTGGAGCAAACACTTAAGTTTCTCCAACTCCGTCTCTTTGTCCAGAAGTTCTTGATCCTTCTCTGCTATCTTCTGTGCGAGATTGTCTGCCTCTAACTGAAGTGATTGATTTGATACCTCTAAAAGACAACAATTTTCTTCTGCATTTCTCAACTTTGTGGCCCCTATGTGAATTTCAGCACTTAATCTCTTGACATGATCTTGGGCATCGCAAATTTCACTCTCCATCTTGGCTATCCTCTCCAAGCATTGCTCATACCGGACTTCAACACCCTCTTTCTCATCTCTCAATTTAATGAGAGCTTGGTTCAATCCCTGAATTTCAATTTCTGCTCTTTCTGTCTGGTCGTTAAGCGTTCTGGCATTTTCCTCAGCAAGAGAGATTTTCTTTTCCAAGTTAGATATCATTTCAAGACATTGGCTGTATTCATGCAGACCAGTTTCCTTTTCCGCCTCTAATGCAAAAAGTTCTTGCTTCAGATTTTGAGCTTCTGTTTCTGCCTTTTCAGCTCGCTCATTAAGACCTTGGGCATTTTCTTGGGCATGAGCAATCATCTTCTCCAATGCAGATATTCTTTCCAAACATTTATTCTGCTGGAGAAGACTAGCATCCCTCTCAGCTTCTAGCTTGGCAAGGGTTTCCTTCAGAATCTTAATTTCAATTTCCGCCCTGCTTGCCCGTTCATCAAGTCCCCCAACATCTTTGAGTTCCTTCTCCAAGCTAAATAACTTCTGCATGCTCTGTTGGTATCGAAGGAGGAGAGATTCTTTTTCAGCTTGAATTTCTTCAAGAGTTCTCTTTAAGGCCAAAACTTCAGTATGAGCTTGCTTCATATTTTCAACCTCTACTGTTTCATTAACCTTTGAACCCTTTTTCGACTTCCCTTCAGCAACTTTTGGAACTCTCTGCAATGTTTCTCCTGAACCAAACATCTCATTGAGTTGCTTTAAACCCTTTTTGCTTATTCCAAAGTCTGAGCTTTCTGAAAACTCTCCATCTGGATCAAGGAATGCACGAATTGGATGCAGAAATTCTGGTGTCTGAGGCTCACCCTCAGGGCATGAAGAGACTGATGATGAGTCATCAGTCAGTACATACGGCACTTGGTTAGGAAATGCCTCTGCCATCGTTCGGTGGGCTTGACGAAGCTCCCCAGTTGCATGGTCATACCTCTCAGCCAATGCACGGTACGCTCTATAAAATTCCTCAACTAATTTCATTAGCTCTGGACGTTTCTTATAGTACATTTCTGCCCTCCTAGCAAACGAGTCAGCATCTTCTTCGATGAGTTTGATCATTGCTTTGACTTTCGCGTCCATATCTATTGAAACACATTCATTACATTCAAAACATGGAACATGAATTCCAAAATTGCATATACGAAAATACATAAATGTCAGTATACATGAAAGGGAAATAATAAACAGTCAGATTAGCAATTAGATTTCCTGTCATGCACATTCCAATGCTTCTATTCTAGATTTACATGATTTATAGATGTCATTATGCATAGAAATTGTTATTGTTGGGAACTTGGTGCAGTACAGCGCAAACAAAATTCTAAAGAGCTGAAGACGATAGTAACCAATGGAAGGAGAGAGTTTTGGTCATTACACTTGGTTCCATTTAAGAATTTAAAGAGTCAATCCTAAGAACATAGCATGAAATTACAACAGCAGCCATAAAAACCAACTGAATTTGAGAGCTTGTCCTGTTATATATTTTTATTTATTGCTTAAGATGATCTTGTATCTGCACCCATATTGATATCTAAAGGTGCTAGCCTCCAGTTATGTTGTTTAACCTTCAGATAAGTAGTAATTGTTGCATAGCTGGTAATTTTGCCTCAATTAACATAACAGAAATAATAATGGGTTTCACCATATAGCAAGTCCTTCAAAAAATGAGAAACTTAACTAAAATGCCAGAAAATTGTTTCACTCAGCCTGCAGATGAGATGGATGATCATGGGAATTAATTATCTTGGTATAATCAATTTCTTATGAAAATAAGATGAGGAAAACAATCATAGATGAGATATATCCTCCAAGATGACAAAAAATCATTGAAAGCTCAGAATTGGGGTACTGCCTAATTAACCTGGAAGAAAGTTTAATAATCAATGAAATAGCTGACTATGAGTTGCATGATTCAGAAGCCAAAAGGGTTCAGAATTTTCTGATAAAACCAAAGCAAGTTGCAGCTAACTGAGGGACTAAAAGCTCCCATAAATAGCTTGTGACAGTCTTGTTATACACAAAACACGCAGACTTCCTAAAACTTTCACTGTATATACGCTTGCTCACAGAAAAAGTTTTGAAATTTCCAGGAGGATCTGATGTTTGCCTCAAAATCAGCTGATGTAGCAGGTAAAACAAACATACCCCTCAATGTTTCCACAAAAGTATGAAGTGAACATGACGATCACTATTTCACAAAGACATTAGGAGATATTAGTACCAGTAAGATTTTCTTGAAGCCATTTTGAATTCTTAGGACTGATATGGCTATCCCACCACCAAGAATACAATCTCCTGGACTCAGAATGCAACAAGCTTGCCATGATTCCAGCAGAGAACAACAATAGGACTGGCTTGGATTTTGGAAAGCCTGGTCCTTGTACCAGTGACAGTAACTTAACTAATGGATCCAGGCCAGAATAGCAATTCAATTCACCCCAACTTCCGAACTAATTGTTGCAGGGGCCTTCAAGATAGTATATGTCGCAATTGCCACTGCACAGTACAGATGATAAAGCAATCATAACATCAGTCAATATGAAACAGGTATTTTCAAAGTATAAAGGCAGTTGCTTCTTAGATTACCTGCTCAATTGGTCAATAGTATTTAGTGTCTACAACTTTCAGTAACAATCGAACTTCCTTAAACAACCTTCAAATCTTTAACCGAAAGAAACTGCAACTCAGATCATAGAAGCTCTGAATCGCAAATACACCAGGAAATCAATCGTCAGGATATCAAAGAGATAGAATTGAAAACTTAAAGCAGTATTTTATCAGTTCAAGGTTAAAACGGTAAGGAGCCAGATAGTTGTCTATTAGATGCAATGTGGATTTGCAGAAACTAGCGACTTAAACAGATAACAGAAGAAGGGAAAGAATGTTGAAAAGCCAGAATCAAAAAGATCAAATTCAAAAAGTCAATATAACAACCATTCAAACAGTAAAAAGGCAAGATCTTCAAATCGTCGAAGCAGAAAGTCCCCAAAAAACTCAATGTTTCTAAGCAAAAGCCTCAGAAGTCAGAAAAAAATAAAAATAAAACATCAATATCGTGTACAAAAGAACTAGCAACAGGAATGGTGAGACTGCCAACATGCAGCACTAAAATCCAGAAATGGGTTTAAATCAGCATACTAAAACACCTTCCAAAAGAAAACAAAAAGAAACACGGTTCAGTTCAGGCAAATGGGCAACAACAAAACTGAAAACGAACAGATCTTTGAAGACCATTGACCATCAGATGCATACCAAAGAACAAAACACAACAACGGGGTTGTGATCAGCAGCTGTGATACTAAACTCCCAGTTGCATATCCTCTTAGTCACCCCATGTTCTCTCCCTCATGTCTAAATCACAAACACACTCATTTGTCTCATAATCTCTACAATGAGGCACTCTGCATTAGTTCGAGAGGTTTGGTTGGCACAGTAACTGCAGTAGAGTCCCGTATGAAAGGGGAATGCAAATAAATGATCAAATAAAGAAAGGAAAATATTAATTTTTTTCTTCCATGTTCCTCTTAATACGGGATATTTAAGTGGGAGCACACACATACACATGCGCAAAAGTATTCGAGTACATGGTAAAAGGGCTTGTTGTCTTCGCCGATTGTTGTTAAGATATGTATTAATTAAGGATATACATCGCTAAACGGTCACATTCTGAAGGTTGTTGCTGTCTTTTGTCGTTACCTATAAGTAAGGAGGAGAGTCTGACATGGAAAGCCAAAGACTCTGACAAACCTTAAGGAATGGACTGATGCACCCTTTTGCTTTGCGTTGGCATCTTGATTATTTTATATTTATGTTCTTCCTCCGGCTCCTGAAGGCCGAAAGCTTACTTCTGCGATCTGAACTCAAATCATGACTTAAGCATGAAAAATGGAATACCATTTCGTTCTGCCGGATTCTGGCGGAACAGGATGTTGCTGTTTGGATTCATGAGTTGGTTACTTTTTGCGATGACTTCGACGTTAACAGGGGCAGATCCAGAAAAAATTTTTAAGTGGGGGCAAAATTTTAATGGGAGCAAAATTTTATTTTTAGTAGGGGCAAAATTTTAATTATAACAAAATTTTATTTTTTTTATACCATCAAAATTTAAAATAATAATTTTTACAAGTAA
>JANZLD010000237.1:93594084-93612231 GCA_026413575.1 Erythroxylum carthagenense
ATTAGTAATAAACATATTTATTATTATTTTAAAAGCAAAAATTAAAATTTATAATAATTACAAAAGTTGAAATAAATAAAATAACTAATTAAAAAATTAAAAAAAAAAGGAGGTGGAAGAAGAGGAGGAAGGGAAGGAGGGAGGACAAGGGATTTAAAAAAATTTTGAAATTTTTTTTAAAAAGTTTCTTTATTTTTAAAATTTTGTTTGTACTGAATCAATCGGTACCATCTAAAACGGGTTAGTACGGACTGATATTTAAATTCAAAATAACTAATTCTTTATTTCGTATCAATTTTAGTCCGATACGACACGTAATTACAGTGCCCACATCTGTAATCTAAGCTCTTATCTAAGAAATTCAAAGATGTACTTCATAATTGGCAAAAGATAGAGTCGATAATGTTATAGTATAAAAATAAATAAAAATATCTTAATTTAAGGGTTTATTTTCATAACGTAACTTACTTTATATTTATATTTTTTATGTGTGATTTCTAAATCTTATAACATTTTGAATCTCAACTTTTGCTTTAAAACATAATTTAAAATTTAACTATTTGAATTATTCAAATTAAACATTAACTTTTTAAAATGAAACTTTTTTTATGCGAAAAGGATACGGATATAAAGAACTCAAGGCTAATGCCTTAAAAAGGCAATCAAATACTGATTATTCTGCAAGAGAAGCCTCATTTTGGAGATTGGATTATTCCAAATAGAAGAAAATTTTAATAGAATTAATATCTTGTTAATTAAATATCGTAATAATATATCCAATTAGCACTTAGCAAAGTGGGTTTTATTATCTTAAATTTTAAAATTTTTCTTTTTTATTATTTATAAACATAAATATATTTTTTAAAATTCAAGATTGTAAGTCTCGCTTTGCCATATGGAAATAAATGGAGTACATTTAAAAAATTTATGTTTTTAAAAATCATAAATATTTTTAAATTTTTATCGTTGAATATTTAAAAATATTAAAATTTTATTTTAACTATATGAAAAGTTGTGAAACAAATTGTATTTTGTTGTATCCCCTACGTTCAAAATGTACTCCATTTTAATTTTTAAAACATCTCAATACGTTTACGGGAATTGATATATCTGAAACATGAATTTACTCGAGACAAGCCCCATGGCAACCTCGTTCGACTCGGCACTGAACAACCGAGCATGTAGCATTTCCTCTACTTTCTTCGTCTCAAAGAGGAGGAGAATACTTTCTCGAGAAAATTATGATAGGAAAACACCAAATTCACACGGTTTTACGGATGTTCCTGTCTTCAAAATCTGCAAAATTAAATCACTCACCAACCAAATTCCTGTGCACCAGTAATGAATTGACCCAATTTCCTGATCCTCATGGCTCGCCCGAGTCACCCGATCTCCCAACTTGGCTCTATGACAAGCAAAACCCAGAAAATGCGGGCCCAGATAATGATGATTTCGTTATTCCTTCTCTTGCCAAATGGGTTGAGAGTCATGACCTCAGCGCCCACGAAGAGTTGGTTAGTGACACGCCATCAGAAGAGAATGTTAGTGATATCAGTAAACTGAGTTCTGTTCTCAAAAACCAATACCCATCAGAGGATAGTGTTGTTCAGGCATTGAATGGCAGCGGTATTCAACCAACAAACGATTTGGTTTCGCAACTTTTGAGAAGGTTTAGTGGGAGCTTGAGCGTGTGTTACGGCGTTTTCATCTGGGCAAAAAATCAAACAGGTTATCGGCATACTCCTGAGTTATACAACTTGATGGTTGATGTATTGGGGAGGCACAGGAAGTTTAATCTAATGTGGGATTTCGTTAAGGAAATGGCTGGGATAGAAGGGCATGTTTCACTGGTGACAATGACTAAGGTTATGAGGCGGCTTGCCAAGGCTGGCAATTATGATGATGCCATTGAGGCTTTTAGACGTATGGAGATGTTCGGTGTAACGAAGGACATTGGGGCCTTGAATCTTCTAATGGATGCATTGGTTAAGGAACGTAGCGTTGAGCACGCTCACCTTATGGCTTTGGAGTTCAAGTCTTCCATACCCTTGAATTCTGATAGCTACAATATTTTGATTCATGGGTACTGCAAAGCAAGACTATTTGTTGAAGCTCGAAGGACTATGGATGAAATGCAGAAACAAGGGTTTCGTCCCTGTGTTGTTTCCTATACTAGTTTTATTGAAGCCTATAGTAAAGAGAAAGACTTTCGAAATGTCGATGCCATATTAGAGGAGATGAGACAGAGAGGCTGCAAGCCTAATGCAATAACATATACAATCATTATGCACGCTTTAGGGAAAGCTAGGCATGTAAAAGCAGCTATGGAAGTGTATGAGAAGATGAAAACAGAAGGTTGTGAGTTTGATGCTTCGTTTTACAGTTCTTTGCTCTTCATTCTATGCAGGTGTGGAAGGGTTAAAGATGCTTGGGATGTTTTCGAAGATATGGAAAACCAAGGAGTTTCTAAAGACTGTCTGACTTACAATACGATGATTGCTTGTGCTTGTGCACGTTCACAGGAAGAGAATGCTTTGAAATTGCTCAAAAGAATGGAGGAGGATTCGTGCAAGCCAAATGTTGACACTTATGCGCCTTTGTTGAAGTTGTTTTGCAGGAAGAAGAGAATGAAAATGCTCAAGTTTCTGTTGAGTCACATGTTTAACAATGATGTGAACATTGATCTTGGAACATATGCTCTCTTGATCCGTGAACTTTGCATATGTGGGAAACTTGAGGTGGCTTGCTCCTTCTTTGATGAACTAATATTGAAGGGAATGGTTCCTTGGGATAGCACATACAAGATATTGGTTGAGAAGCTTGAATTGAAGGGTATGGCAGAAACAAAGCAAAAAGTTGAGAAGTTGATGTTAGTAGCAAAAGAACAGAACAAGCTATAGTTCTTGCTTGTCGGTGTATTTGTTTCTCTTCCCTCCCATCTGGATTGGATGACTTAGGTTTATATTCTCATTCTCTGCAATGAAACCTTGTATGTGCGAGTTGTCTGCAATCCAATGTGATCAACCCATCTCTATAACATTGTGATGACACTACTTTGTGTTCCTTGGGATCATTATCATCTAGTTGAAGCAGCTTCTAAAATGACCTTGAAGTCATCAACTGACATATGACTTAAAAAGCTCAACCAACAAAGAAAAACCTGTATCATGGTTGCCTATCTATGGAATTGAGTAACTATCATTAATTAGACATAACCAATTTTCATTAGACATAAGAATTACCTATGATTTATTATTACAGAATTAAAGGTAATAATTAATTAGATATAACCAATTTTAACTCATCGTGGTGAAGAGTTTTGGTAAAACTAATAATAAGTTAACGACTTTAATGGGCCTTTTCCCCTATAAAATATTTTCAATGAAGGCCTAAAAAGAGCAGCCCAGTAAATGACATGAAATGAGACAGAGACATGAAACAGGTCAATTCCTAAATAATGAAGTTGGTTAATTCAAGCTCGAATTGAAGCATAATCAGCTCAACCTGATTTGGTGATTTGAATGAGGTCGAGTTCAGTTGCCATCCTTAAGCATAAAGTCCAGATTGATTTCTTACAAGAAGAATACATTGGATAAGTCTCATAGCATACGCATGTGTTTGGAGAGTGACATGACAAAGACAAATGAAGCTCTTTAAAGCACAGCAGTCCCGTGTTCCTGTACACCAACTTGAGGACCTAGACCTGGAGGGTAGGAGGTCACGGATGACCTGGAGTAGAAAGGAACGTCGTCGTCGTTAAGCTTGCTCCGTAGAAATTCAATCATAACTAATTTAAAAGTGTTTAATTTTGTAAAATCTTTTAATTCAATATTAAGTTTTTAGATTTTTAATTCAGTGATCCATCTTTTAAAACTTTAATACTTCAGATTAAATCGTTAGTTTTTATTAATATGGCTAGCAAATAAATATGTGTAATTTTTAATAAACATATTATATCATTAAAATAATTTTTTATTAAATTGTTAAAATTTTTAAAATTGATTATTTAATTGATTTCACATATTCAATTATTTTTATTTTTTACAATTTAGTAAGTGATAGTAACTACATTGAACACCTGGCAAGTCTATATAAAAATGGAGCACACTTCACTACAACCACTCGGTGCACACTGCACAAAGGCAAAGTGAGTGGTACGGGGCGAGTGAGTCGACCCCTCGTTAGCCTCTTCTTATCATGTCATAACGTCTACATCTGAATTTATTAGCAACATTAATGTCACCATTCAAATATCTCATAATTCATTATTTTTTTCAAAAAATTCAAATATACATTATTTTCAACTATGTATTTATTCTCTAAGTAGAACTTAAAAATATTATGTTCTATATTAATTTTTAATATAGAACTTCCCCTCATCTTTCTCTTAAGGTTTTTTAATTATTAATTAGATGTTGCATCGGAAGGATAATTAACAAAAAAATGACCTTAACTCTAACACATGGGTAAATTGATAAAGGACTCTCTTAATTTAAGTGAAATTATGGGTTTAAATCCTATAATAAATACAACTTTTTAGTAATTCTTATATTACACTCACAAAAAAAATAAATGCATAATAGCAAGAAAGTAGGGGAGAAGTTATATTTTTTTGTGTGTTTAGAGGACATGAATAGGTATGTGCTGATTGACCACTCTAAGAGTAAGGTATAGCTTCTCGATTCCCAAATGGGATCGTTATCCTATTCAATTCAGTCTAATAGGAAGCTAGGGTGGTCCTATTTCAATTACAAACATTCGTATAAGCCTTCAGCCATTAAATTATTAGGGGACATATATGGTCTTTTTCTTTTTTTTTTAGCGAGAACAATAATGAAAATATAAAATGCAGTTTTCATAAAATTATAAGGTAAAATCTATAATTATTATATTTTATATGTATATTAAATAAATTATTTCATAGATATAAATAATATGTAAAAGTGTGTGTTTTTGAAATATTTATTTAATTAATTAGCGATGCAAAATTAAATAATAAATTCATTTTAAACAATGATATGACATATGTGTATATCATCGTCAGCATGGAATTTCATGCAAAGCACGTCTGGTTGCTTGGGGCGTCACCACTCACCCTGAACAAGTTCAATCACCAAAAAGCTATTTCGTGATGATACATTCTACCAACTTTCCACTCTCTCAATTTTAAGTATTTATTACTCACCTCTTTACTAAATAGTGTTGGTACAAACACTTAAAACGTTGATTAATACATTCTAAATTTAAAACAAGTAAAATGAGAAAAGGGATATTTCTTATGTTCTATAACAAACGAAGCATGAAACAAAGTCGAGTTTCAAAATATGCTAAGTGGGGGAAAAGAGAAGAAGACCTAAAGCTCACACTTCAGCCTTAAAACGCACAGAAAACCTAACTTTTCATTTTCTTTTCTCCTTATATAGAAATTTCGCTTGCATTGCACCGTTAAAAGAGAGAACGTAAAGAAGTAGAGTCCATCGAGGAAAAGCAAGAAGAAAACAGACCTTAAAAGGGGAAAAATCAAAATGGAAATAGCTTGGCTCCTTCCCTTCTTCTTCCCTTCCCTTCCCTTGCATCGCTTTTGACTGCCTCGTAAGTGTACAGAGGGATTTCATGCACCGTCCTCATAAGTCGTAAAGCAAGACATAGTTTAGGAAACCAAGGCCATAAAGAGACAAAAGCAGAGATCTTGTGAGCTTCCTTTTTGTTTTTGACCCATCAAAACATGTCTGGTTTGATCATGAAAAATAAAATACAAAATATGTCTTACTCGCACCTCACATGTAATTGTCGACTCGTTTTGTCCACAACCTCTGGAATTTATAGATCTAGTTATGAATGCGTCTTTTTTTTCCCTTTTTTAAATTGTAAATTGTAAAATTACATTTTGTTTGAAATAACATATATCTAAATTTCTAATATATGAGAATTTAATGTATACGACGTATTATTTCTTATCTTAGACAATTGGGAAATTTATAAATTTGAGTACGTTAAAGGAGACATATTCCCATCAAACACTGCCTTCCATTGAAATTGGTGGTCTCTATGTCTAAATGATACTCTCGAAGACTTAAATTTCCACATGCATTTTTTAAAATATTTTTATAAAGACTCTGTCAAAGATTCAAAAGGAATTATAGCATTTTGGGATCTAAAGATTCTCCTATTTTTGTGACTTGCGTACCCTAATTTTGAGTGAAATCTAAGTGGTCCATATATAACTTCATATGAATAAGACATGCAAAAATGGTGATCATCATTCATGGTTCATCTACAGCTTTCGATCCCAACGGTCAGAATATCCATAATTTATATGTTCCGAGATATACCCATTTGAGGGAATTATGCCATTCTTTTCTTAGAGATGCGTACGTCTAGGAATCTTTAACTTTAAGATTTAGTTGAAATCGGATGTATCAAATTTCACTTTTCTATTTGTTTGTTTCTCATGGGAATTTGAATTATTAGAATAAAACTAAATATAATCTTAGAATTGTGATCTTATATCATTTACTTATATATGTTATCAATTTTAAGTATCCGTAAATAAAATTGAATTGAGTTGTAGTTAATAGTGGATCCAACCTATGGTACGACAACGAAGATAAGGAACATAGAACGAAAAAGATTTAGATATTGATCTTTGGTAAAGTATAAAGAATGTGCTCTATTCTTTATAAAGGCATTCTACCAATTATTGATAGATAGATTCTCGTTACTAATATAATAACAACAATAATTCGGTAAAAATTTTACTGATATGTAATATTAGGAGAAGTCTATTATAAACAGTCTTATTCTTAATTAGTAGAATGATTATAATCACTAATCATGTATTTATATTATTAAATATATTGTTGCTCTTGGTGAAATTAATCTTTTAGGAGTTTTTAATTTAACGAATTAAAATTAAAGTTGAACTAAGGAAAATTATAATTTAATTCAACTTTAAAAGTATGATTAATCGTAAATAAAGAGACATTAAAATTTATAGATATTACTTTGATCGAATTGTATCATTTAACTTCACAATTAAAAGTATTATTTGTGAATTATATAATTATAGATTAAAAAACTACATGTTAATTACTTCATAGAGCTAACATCATACTTCACTAAAAACTTACACAAGTTATTACATTAATGGAGTTGAATTTTTGGAAGAAATACATTTGTAGAGAATCTATAGAAAAACCCTACTTCATGCAATGAGGCAGAGAAGATATTAAGCATCTACACTGCACTTTTTTTTTTTGTGATCATGCTCTGATTGAATCAGAACCCATGGCTTCCATTAGATACCAAAGAAGATACACAAACCTGTCAAAGGGGAGAAACATTGCACAGTAGTAGGGACCAACCCCACTCCTTCTTTTTGCCTCTTTAGATATCTAATTATCAAACTATGGCCCATTTTTCTTTAGTTTTCTTTGATGTACAAGGCGTCACTTTGTACAACTTCTCTTTGGTTTATTCAATGTTGGCTTTTCAAACCTTATTGCTTGAAATGATATCGTCAGACCCACTCCTGGGAGAGAATGAGCAAAATTCGAACACGTTTAGTTTCTATTTTTAATTTCCTCGAGGAAAAAAAATAAAAGAATAAAAAAACCACAATCACTTGCCATTTTCATGTTTGCAATTGATAAGGTGTTGATTAGATAACCTTTGATTTGAACCCAATGGAATCCACTCATCACACTCCTTGCCTAGTTGAGATTCTATTTTCTATATCTCAACGTTAATCAACCCCATTGCTTCCACATTCAAAATAAAAATTTTAAAAACTTTGGAAATTATTTTAATATAATTTTGAGAATTATAATGCTGCAAGAGGGAATATATTATTGCCACCTATCTAGCTGCAAATCCCGTTTTTCATGAACGTACCATGTTGAAATCAATTTTTACTTTGTTCGAAAGCAAATGACCAACAAGCAGTTATGCATTCGGTACATCTCCACGATTAATCAAATTGCATATGCTCTTATCAAGCCGTTATCAACTTTTCTCTTTCTCCACAATAAGCTCTCTGTTTGTTCTAACTAGTTTCGCTTGAGAAAAGGTATTGGAGATAAGGTCAAAGTCTATCCTACCATTAACAAATCTGGTACAATTATAACAAAGAGTCCTTATAAAATCAACTTCGTTAGGAAAGGTAATTAGCATCTTTAAATTATCTCTGTATATACGAACCTCTTTGCTATTGTAACTGTATATATATATCAATGATATCTATTGAAAAGGTTTTATACCTTCAATTAAAATTTCTATCTTTTAGATATCTTTTAATATACAAATGTTAAAAATAAAAAAAAGTCAGTCCAATGTATTTACTAATTTAGTGAAATGATTATCCTTGCATTAGAGTGTTAAACGGGCCAAGGACATAAACGCCGATGCAAGCTTGAAAAAACAATCCACCTCCATTTAAGGTGCAAGTGAGTTTCCTTTTTCCTTTTCCAAGGAATAAAGTGAAAGCAGACACAATGTCGTGGGACAACTGGTCGTGCTTATATCTACTTGGCAACAACAAGATGACACCTCCGTGGAAACCTTAATCATCTCTATTTGGGACCAAACTTCCAATAAGCTCCAATCAAAACCACACTTGATTAGTCTAACGCACCTAAAAGCATTTTTCATTTGGAACGTAGGAACATAAGAGATTATCTCTCGTGATCGAGTTGGTAGAATAGAAAGATACGAGATTAAAAGATTCGCTGCTAAATAATTATGAACAATATAGAAAAGAGTAATATTTAAATTTATTATCATAAAAAGTGTTTAAAATTTAAATTTATCAAAAATAAAAGTGGGTCTGCTTGGTGTGTTAAGGTGAGTCAAAAGTTTGGAAAATTAGAGAAACTTAAATGTAAATCCATTGTTGTCTTCCTTAATTAATTACGGAGAAGCCGGCCAAAAAGAAGGAAGAATCAGCGGCGGAGCACATCATCAAGTTAGATTCAAGAATAGATACTTTGTGTGACCATAAACTATAAGTGATTGACCTTTAGATATTATTTTTTATTAAATTCAATCATTAAATTCATATTATATTCAACTTAAACTATATAAAAGATTTCTACCAACCCTTCCCTTTGTGTTATGGTCACAAAGGAGGGCTCAGCCTCTCATTAGTAAATACTATATATAATTTATGAAATTAAAAACATTAGGAAGGTTAAACTCCTTTATAATTTAAGAATCTTTATAAAAATTTCTTAATTTTAAAATTATTGTTTTTTAGTTTTATTTTTTCAAAAGAGTTTTTTTATAAGATTTCTTTAAAAAATGATAAAAATATTAGACATGAACTAATTAAATGTCATTCGATCAAACTCTTAAATTAGAATCGAATTGATTAAATTCAAATTAGATTAATAATTTAATAGTCAAATATAATTAATTAAAATTAGGTTTAAAAGCTAATTTGATTTATTAAATTAAAAATATAAATAAAACGTACTCCAATACACAAAGCTCCCTGTTTTGCTAGAATCAAGAGAGTGTCATCAATATATGCAGCTTTTCTTTTATATTTATTAAATAGAGTTTCAATTCTAATATTCATATTGTCATTTGTTATTTTTAAACTAAATAAAATTAGAATAAAATTTTAATAATTTAAAAAATGTAATCTTCTTAAAGTGAAAAGGAGATTTATGTCTTTTAAGAAGGGATTTTACGAGAGAGTAAAATAAATCCCAAAAAAGGAAAGTTCATTGGGCAGTAAAACCCTTAACATTCCTTTGTCTAAGTAAAAGCATTCACTTGCCAAGAAAAGAAGATGACACAAACATCAAAGAAACCACCCAAAGAAAATAATAAAAGAGAAAAAGAGACAAGAGATAGATAGCAACAGAAGAAAAACAGGTCATGGTAATATACTTCCACTCTTCCTTTTTTTTTTGCCTTCTTTAACATTTGCTTTTTCACTTTGATGGAAGACCAGTAAGGGAGGAAGGCTGGCTTTAATGGCTGAATGTTGTCGTTTTATGAGAAGAGTACCATTGAAACGACCTGCCCGTTTTTCCCATCATGTTTGTTGTTTGCCTGCCTGCCTGCCTTGAGATTTGTGGCAAACAATAAAAGAAAAGAGAGGCCTTAGACCAAGTCTTCCATGTCCTGCTTTCTCTCTCTCTGCACTTTATTCTGTTCAAATTCGATACTTTGCTGTTCACTAAGAACGAGGCCTCCTTTGTTTCAAGGATAGACATAGAGAGAGAAGCTTAATATACTCTATGTGTTCTTGTTCTTGTTCTCCTTCTCTGCCTTAAGTCTGCTTTTACTCTTTCTCTGTCTGTCTCTTTCTCTCTATATTTGTCTACCGCATTGGCCTGTTTCTACTTAAAGAATCTTGTCTCACTTCCACGCATTAAAGCTTTCGTCTTTCTTGGACTAATCCTGCTTCTTTATTCTGTGTCATTGTCTTCATATACATAACTACTGCTAGAAGAGGAAATCGAGGAGACAACCCATCTGTTTCTTGCTCCGTTTGCTAGCTTCTCAACTTCTCATTCGAAGAGGACGAGTCCCATTTGGTTACACCTCTGTTTGGTTCAAGTCTTCTGAGACCAAAGTTCGGAGCTTGTTAGCTTGTTCTTGTTTTTCATTGATCAACGGTTGATCTGGACGGCGAAATGTCAGCTATGAGGTTCTGTTTCTTGGGTTTATGAGCTCTTGGTGATATAAAGTAACACTCAGAGATTATTAAGAAGAAGCAGAAGTGCAAGAGTTGTATGAAGGATTAGTGAAAATGAGAGATGGGAATTCCAAAAAAAGCAAGGTTTTAACTTTATTTTCATGTAAACCAGCGGGATTTGTTTCTTTTACGCTTTAATGAGCCGTCGACACAGTTTTCTGATTGTCGTTAATTGGTTTTTGTTCTTTTCTTGCTGAAGCTTTCATGGTCCAAGAAATTTGTCAGAAAGTGGTTCAATATCAAAGGCAAAAGTGAGGACTTTCAAGCTGATAATGTTTATGGAGGTTGGCATTTATTTTATTTTATTTTCTCGCCTTCTGCATGAAGATGTGATTCCAATCAAACTTGGGGATTTTCAATAGAAATCTGAGACTCAATACCTTCTTCCTACTGTGAACAATATAGCTCAATTTCTCTTCTTCTAATTAACTGCTGAGAAGACTCGGAAAAAGGAATGGAATATACTTTCTGGTATGGCTGCTAATAACATTTTGGTTCTCAATTCGCTCTACACCCTTACCAAGTAACAGAACTGCCTTGAGTTAACTGGAGGCATTTTTCTCTAGAAATCCAATGGGAGAAAACTTTAAGATTGTCTCAAATCTCTAATTTTCTCCCCACATGATTCTTCTCTTCGGATTTGCTGTGAACAATCTCTGTCCATTTTGATGTTAGTTGAGTTTCTCTCCTGCTTTCCACTTCTAGTTCTGATTGTGATAAATATATGTTCAGGTGCAGAAGTGGAGTACAGGACTAGCTTCTCAGAGAGAGAGCCATGTACAATCAAAAAGAGCAAAACAGGTGCAAATTATTTTATCCGTTGTGTTCTTGTTGTAAAGTCTCTGAATTTGGTCTCCTTCCCTTGCATCGTTCTTAATTTCCTCGATTATATGATGCAGAGAAATTTAACAAGAATCCGGAGCAAATCAGACGGGGTAGAATGAATCTTGACCATCCGCGAATCATTGATGTGCAGAACTACAGGTAATCTTTGATTTTGTTACTGCTATTGGTCTATTGTTTCTCTGTTTTATTTTAAGGGTTTGGAAGTTATTCTACTGATTACTAATATGTAGGGGATATGGGGCAGCATTTTTGTAGGTACATGGAATGTAGGTGGAAGACCACCACCAAGTAATATGAACCTTGAAGACTGGCTTCACTCCTCGCCTCCTGCAGACATCTACGTACTTGGGTATGATTCAGAATTTTATTATTGTCAATCCTTATGCTATCTAATGTTTTACTTGCCAAGTAATGATTGAAGTGTTTCTATTTACTTTTTTGTGATCTCAGATTTCAAGAAATAGTTCCTTTGAATGCTGGCAATATTCTTGGTGCAGAAGATAATGGCCCTGCCAAAAAATGGTTGGCTCTCATAAGGAAGACTCTAAACACTCTTCCTGGAACCAGTGGCATCAGTGGGTGCTACACACCTTCTCCTATCCCTGAGCCAATAGCAGAGATAAATGCTGATTTTGAGGGGTCTTCTCGGCGAAAAAATTCATCTTTGTTTCAACGCAGATCATTTCAGACAACTCACAGCTGGAGAATGGACAGTGACCCATCAACTTCGCAACCACGACTTGATCGTCGATTTAGTGTTTGTGATCGGGTGATTTTTGGTCACAGGTCAAGTGACTATGATCCTAGTTATAGATGGGGTCAAAGACCCAGTGATTACTCAAGGCCGAGTGATTACTCAAGGCCTAGTGACTACTCAAGACCTAGTGATTACTCCAGATGGGGTTCATCTGATGATGATAATGGACCTGTCGAATCACCAAGTACTGTATTACACTCACCAATGTCTTATGGTGGTTCCTATGGGGTATCCAAATCTATGGAAGATGCATATATGAGGCCAGGTCATTCAAGATACTGTTTGGTTGCACGTAAGCAAATGGTTGGCATATTCCTAACTGTATGGGTTAGGAGTGAGTTGATAGATTCTGTTAGAAACCTGAAAGTTTCTTGTGTAGGCAGAGGACTAATGGGCTATCTTGGAAATAAGGTATTGATGAATCTAGTCACGGTTGTTTAGTTGCCTTCACTTGAAATTTTATGATTGTTAGAACTGATAGCAATTAACTAAAAGGATAAGTTCTATTTCATATGGCAGGGATCCATTTCAATCAGCATGTCCTTACATCAAACAAGCTTTTGCTTCATTTGTACTCATTTAACCTCTGGACAGAGGGAGGGTGATGAGCTGAGACGGAATGCAGATGTGTTGGAAATTCTTAAAAAGACAAGGTTTCCACGTGTGCAAAATGCGGGTGATGAGAAGTCCCCAGAAACAATCCTTGAGCATGAGTAAGAACCTTGCTGCCAATAAACTGAACTCTTGCCAGTTTCTATCGGTAAATATAGGAATATGAAGTTTGTGGGATTTAAATGAAACTGTAAAATAAATCTTTTGTGTTCACGTTGGAGCCATGGATTTGGAAAAAGCATTAGCAATGATTTAGCCTTTTGTTTCTAAGACGACATGAAGTGGCAAATGTTGTATGGCTCACATCCTATATACTTTTAGTATTCTCTACTTTTTTCCCTGTCTAATATCATAACCCCACATGTTTGATGTAGCCGAGTTATATGGCTTGGTGATTTGAACTATCGTATTGCTCTCTCCTATCGAACTGCTAAGGCTCTTGTTGAGATGCAAAACTGGAGAGCATTGTTAGAGAAAGATCAGGCACGTTTACTTATCCTTTGCTTCAGCACATCTGTCAATTTAATTTTTGATTTTGAAGATCACAGACTGCTGTTGTTTCTTAAAAGTAAAGTTTTCATCTGATTCGGTAATGGTTCTCTTGCAGTTACGCATAGAGCAGAGACGAGGTCGTGTTTTTGTTGGATGGAAAGAAGGGAAAATTTATTTCCCACCTACATACAAATATTCAACCAATTCAGACAGATATGCAGGCGACGATATGCACCCAAAGGAGAAACGTCGAACACCAGCTTGGTAACAACATTTTCCTAACTAAAAACAAACTGAGACAGTTATCAATTTTTACTTAATGGAGCTAAAATGACAAATTGCTAAGAACTTGAAATGCTGATTTACCAGTTCTTCTTTTGTGAAGGTGTGATAGAATTTTGTGGTATGGAGAAGGCCTGCACCAACTATCTTATGTCCGTGGAGAATCAAGATTCTCAGATCATAGGCCGGTGTATGGTACATTTTGGGCAGAGGTTGAGTCTTGCCAAGGACGATTAAAGAGGAGCATGAGTTCTTCTCGTTCCAGGATTGAGGTTGAGGAGCTTTTGCCATATGCACATGGGTACACTGAGCTGAACTTCTTTTAGGAGACAAGTGGTATGACGAATAGTTAGGTATGCTGTGTCGCTCTACGTATATACATTAAGTGCGCATGTATAGGTGGATGGCTCTGCCTGCTTTACCTCACTAATTCACATTGTCTAGCTGCATCAATTGTTTATGCAGCATGAATTCACCTTCCGGTTGCTCAGAATTTGCTATGCTAAGGCATACTTCCTAAAACATTTCCTGTCAAAAGTTTGAATGGTTTCCTTAATGTGAAGCAAGTCTTTTCCCTTTTAGCACATGGATTGGGTGAATCTACACGAAAGTTCAACTGTGAAAAACTGAATATACACTTTTTTGCATATTGTCCATTTATCTCATAACTTTGGAGAGTTTTCTTGAGAAAATGTTTCGGTTCTTCTTCTCCTTATGTTGAACTTGGTCCCCTGTTGCAGGCGGGAATCACTTTGAAGAATTTTTTTCCCTTTAAGGGTGATGGAGACTTTCCATTGCCCACTAACCAAAAAAAGGTTTGGTTTCCTGTAGTTTTCTTGGATTTGCTGTTGATGTTTTGTTTCTTTACATTAGCTTACCTCTCTGCCTTCTTTTGCTTTCAGGTGTAAATTTTTTGTGATTTTGGCAGCTAATTAACATCACACGACATCAACACATTCCAACTATGATCATCACGACTTGTTAGCTAATAACTTATAAAAGCTTCGGTAGGCCACCTTTACATTATCAGTTCCGTACAGGGCTTTACAGTTCTGCATTAAGATAGGTAACTACGTTCTTGTTCATTACATATTATTTTCCTTCTCAATTTGCCTAGCAATGTAGTGAACCAGCTTTTCTTGTTTTCCAGGATGAAGAACTAACAGGAATTGCCAAGGAAAGTGAAAAAGACTAACTTATTGATGATTCTTTGCTAGTTTAGAAGCATTTTTTCAAGGGTCAAAACTATGATATGTAATGCCCACTTTTTTGTATTAATTTGGAAAAGTAAAGCTTGTGGATGTTCATGTCCTTAAAAGTCGAAAAAAGAAATATATATAACATTTAGGTTTTCAAAGTGGTTTCTCAGCAATCTGCTTCTGTTCATGGTTTCTGTTGTATTCATTTACTGGGGGTGTGAATAACAAAACAGCAAAAAGCAGAGGAAAGACTGAGATTCACAGCTTTGGCAGGTGTATTGGGAGGCATGATTTGGATACTTTTCTTTTGGAATGTTTTTGCAGTGGATCATGAGCTACTCCCACCGTCTTTTTCCTATTGTACACCGCGTGGTACTTACAGAGCTCAGTCGCACTCGAAACATGGCCCACTCGTAAAAAGATGATCATACTCGTCAGAGGGAATTTCCCATGACCACCTTAACATTATTTGTCTTCAAGATACTAAACATGATCCAAAGTTTATGGTATCTGACTTAAAGGTTGCTTGACACCAAAACAACAACTAAGCGTTGGAAAACATTCTCAACCTGTCATCTTGTATCTCCATAACTTGGCTTCTTCGGAACCAGTTTTAAGTCTCATTTGGTGTTTGTAGGTTTTGTCAATTTAAGTCCGGCTTGGTCTGGAAAACAAAAACAAATCAGTTTTGAGTCCGAACTGGTTTGAATAAACTGAATTTTAAAGATTAAAAATTAAAACCATGTTATTTTAAGAAATAAATTTAAAATTATATTATTTTAACCTATCCAAATCTTCTCTGGATCAGCCTAATTGGCAAGTTTATATTGCAAACTGCATTAAATACTTAACAGAACTCAAAACGATGGAGTATAAATGCTATTGACAGATTTGTCAGAGTGAAGAGATGAACCCACAAACCCCAATTGAGTGAGTTTTTTCCATGAGTACGAGTGAGCATCAACATACCTGGAAATCACAATACAAAACAGCTGATTCTACACCTGACATATATTGAAAGTGATACTCTCTGCTTCGACCGCTTTGATCTGATCCATTCTTCATCAACCTATTTTGTTTGTTAGTTTCAGATAATCAGTTCTTCGTGGGGGAAGGTAATCCAGAAAAGACCGAGAATTTAGCCGAACGTAACAATTAGCAGTAGCTTTTAGTTCAGTGGGAGGTGAAAGCAACATTGGCTAACTGAAATATTCATAAAAAGGAAAAGCATGTTTCTTTCCTTTTGTGTCTGCAGACCATCGCATGCCAAAAAGGATCGTTCTTTGCCTCTTAAAACAGTTACAACGTACTGTGTTCTGATATAAGCTAAAGTTAATCAAAGCAGGAAAATTTGCTGTCCTGTTTCTTCATATTCACGCTTACACGTTGTATCTGATCAGAAAGAACTGCTCTGTAAGAAAGACGCAGAAGAAGTTCATGATTAGCTTGGTTTAAGAATTTCCCCACTCATTCTCTCTCAGGAGTGACAGACGAAAGAGTTTAGCCAAGTCTCTTAGCTCCAGGCAACAACCTCAACTTCTGTGTTTTATGTGTTAATCTCAGAAAATTACACTGCATAAGATATATTTCGATTAAAACTTGGGACGCAAGTGATCATATCGTCAAAGAAGATTAACAGTAGATGCTTAGTTCATTATTCTAGGCTTTGTCAATAGTATTATTTTCTGCTCAGAAGTCTGTCAAAACCGCCCATGACGGTTCTGTGGCTGATGTCACTTCCTGTTTTCGGTTTCAGTCCAACGTGGTACATTGTTCTAATTCTAGTACTAAATAATTCTATTATGTCCATCTATGTGTCCCTTTAGAGAGGTCAAATCATAGAAGACCTTAGCCATCTATTTAACTGGTACTCTGCACTTAGCCGAAGATCTGAGCCATCCATTTAGTTAAATAGATGACTCAGATCTTTTGGTATTGATTACGTACAGAGTACCTGGGCCAGAAGATCTGAGGGTCTCTCCAGATGAAAAATTCATCCTCGTATAGGAATAACATTTCATCTTAAAATATTATTGTTTGATTTGTTATCAGTGAGTTGGAAATTCTTTTTGAATGACCCCAAGAAGTATGCCAATATAAAATTGAAAATACTTAGGTTAGCTTTTTTTTTTTTTTTGCATTGGATGAACTAGAACACACAACTAGCTCCAACAAAAAACAGCGGTACTCATATCATCAACCAAAATGTTTCTAAGATTTGGTGCAAATTCATACCAAAGATTCCAAGCTTGATCACCTGAAGAACTCGCTTTTGTCGAGTAATCGAAAAATTGATTTTCATAAAATATGTTGAATAGGACATTACTAGTCTTTGTATGTTTAACTCATGAATATGAACTAAGATAACAAGGTGAGGATTGGCTCTAAGCAAAGGATTAGAACGCAAATGAACTGCATCAAGGGAATCTCTCTCAACAATAACTTGACGATATCCCAAATCTCAGGCAAGCAAGAAACTATAATAAATAGCTATCAATTCGACTATCAAGTTAGAAGAGATGCCAATAAAATCAAAGAAACCAATTATTTACCTACCTTGTGAGTCTTACAAAAGGCTACCCAAATTACCAAGAGCATTAACGTCCATGTTAATTGTCACAATATCAATCGGTGGTTTACGCGAAACAATCCCTTTGATTTTGTAAAAAGGGGACATTGATATTTCGAGCAAAAGCAAGTAAACAATCAAATAAATACCGTTCAAATCAAGTGATTCGAGCGTGGATCGAAAGGATACGAATACCCCCTTGTATGACCTGGTTTGCAATAATCATCTCAGTTTTGATATCATTATACACAGTACTAACGAAATCAAACGAGAGGTAAACTCAAATGGAATATCTTTTGAAGGATATTACACAATGATTAGTTAAAAGATGTTTTTGCCGTATTGTATAAAATACATATATATTTTATCACATTTGAATCACTAAAAATTCTTGTTTGTTTTTATTTTTATTTTTATATTGTAATTTTTAATTTTTTGTTCATATTTTATTACTATATAAATAATTCAATATACTTTATATGAAAAACGTAGTGGATTAATTCAATGAATAAAATCTCTTTTACAAAAATTTAATTAAAATAGTTTTCTCTTAGAAGTAAAGATCAATTATAGTGGATTTTCGTATGGTTTGATTTCATGTAATTTAAAAATAATTATTTATTTTATAAAACTATTATTTATTTATTATTTTTATTATTTTTATTGATAATTCTAAAAATAT
>JANZLD010000237.1:93626476-93639999 GCA_026413575.1 Erythroxylum carthagenense
ACAGAGTGTAACCAGCTTAACGTTCCTGCGTCAGTAAAAGTGAAAAATCGCTGATATGAGAGCGCTATATTTCAACAAAAACGGAACAGAAGATTTGAAGCCCCTTGTTTGACGCTTTCCAGCAACTCCTCCTCTATCCAATACTTCGAAGTTGGTCAGTTTTCGAGTCAAAATTCAGATTTAGACTACGACCCAAAACTTGGAATCCGTAATCTTTTACAATTGAGTCCGCCTCAAAGTATTAAATAGAGCTTTACGTGTCCACCCTTTGGTCTATTTCTTGTTGAATCGGTAGTTTCAGCAGCCTAACGTCATGCATTCTTGTCAGCTTCTGCGACCCAGATAAGAATTTTCCCGGAAAGTGGTAGAGAAGTATAGCTTTTATATATCTGTTGATAACCAACACCACAGGTCTGTTTTCTTCATCCAAGTTGACTACAAACAATCTCAACCATCTTAATGGATCCATCAAGAATTTCCCTTCGTCCCTTCAAGCTCTCAGATGTGGATGACTTCTTAAAATGGGCAAGCGACGATAAAGTAACACGGTATCTAAGATGGGACAGCATTACCTCGAGAGAAGAGGCACTGACCTACATTAAAAAGGTCGCCATACCTCATCCATGGCGTCGGTCCATATGTTTAGATGATCATTCAATCGGGTACGTTTCAATCTTTCCTGAAGCAGGAGAGGACAGGTGCAGAGCCCATGTGGGATATGCTTTAGCTACTGATTACTGGGGACAAGGTATAGTTACTGCTGCGTTGAAGATGGCTGTTTCTCGTGTGTTTCAGGACTTGCCAGATTTGGTCAGGCTTGAGGCTCTAGTGGAGGTAGAGAATAAAGGGTCTCAGAGGGTTCTTGAGAAAGTTGGGTTCTCGAAGGAAGGATTGTTAAGGAAATATGGATACTGTAAAGGTGAAATAAGGGACATGTTCGCTTATAGCTTATTGTCAACCGATAAGGTCTTGTAGTCAAACAACTTAGATGTCAATCCAATTGTAAATCGTGGCAAAATCACTATTGTTTTGAAGTTGATGCACTATGCAATTTATGTTTGAATTAAACTTAAATTCCATCTTAATTCTGAGGCATCCATATATTTGGAGTCTCGAATGACCTTTCAAATTCGAACTCATACCAAAATCAATTCGATATTTCTATTTTTGTTTTTGTTTGATGTACTGAGCTAGTAGCTGTTTGGAGACTAATGAATGCACCGGAAGCCGATAAAACATGTGTAGAAACTATACATAATAAATGTGGCGCTCGTGGCCTAATGGATAAGGCGGCTGACTTCTAATCAGATGATTGTGGGTTTTTTGGCCCTCTCTCTTTCGGCTAAGATCAAAATGAAAATGTGGTTTCTGTTCTTTATCAATTTGATGATAACAAGAAACAGAAACATGACTCAGTTTTCATCATCACGTTTACTGTTTTGGACGATGAATGTGACCTTCGTTTTGAATTTCTGGTTCAGGGTCAGGGCCGAATCCAACCAAAGCATTTATTTGTTGAATTCGAACGAACCTAAATTTAGCTTATAGATGGACTTCTGGTTTCTAATTATGGTGTCTTTATGTCCGTACCAATTATGTGAATGGACAATGTCGAGAAGCCACAATTTGTCCTAATGTCGGCTGTCACGCCGCAAGCAGTTCAATTCAGTGTTTGCTGTATCAGGCGGACCCTGAACAAGCTAGCTATGGATCCCAAGATTTGTCGGGTACGAGGCAACCCGAAGAACGCCGCCGTCAAGATGCAATGTCTCTTTCTTCTTACATATTTTGTCGGATCCTCTTTGTCACGTAAAGAAGGCACTCTAGCCGTGTCGTGTCGTGTCGCTCTGCATGGTGAAGAAACAGCAACAAGCCAAGTGTTTTTGAAATTGGGACGATCACCACCTCCTATTTAAGCTTTGCTCCAACACCTGAACATTTCAGGAACTTGTGTATGGTGAGTAACTATAGCCATGCCGATCAAATCTCCGATATTCATGTTCTTGACACTGATCTTCCTAACTTCTTGTCTCATCTCTATGGGCTAAGAGGTGCCGTACCCGAGAACTGAGCTCGATCGTTGCGTGCAGCGTTGCCACGACACCGAGAAGGGTTTTTCGGGAATAATCGAGTGCGCAGCTCGTTGTGAGCGCAAGTATGGAGACACAGAATGGAGTGGGAAGAAGGGCTCTTTGGACAGCAAAAGATCAGCTAGACAGGCTCTTTGGACAGCAGAAGAAGGGATTTGTTCTTAAAGCATCCCGAGAACAAATAAAGGCTTTGAGTGAACATGCCTTCTTTTCAACCGAGCAGAGAGGCCATGAACGGAGGGGACCTTTCAGCTTGCGCAATCAGCAACCTATCTACTCCAATAATCATGGAAAGTTCTTTGAAGCTTCACCATACTATTGCAAGCAGCAGCAAGACATAAACCTCTCTGTCTCTTTGGCAGAAATCAAACGAGTAAGACACGAGCGCACATGTTATCTCCTACCTGCTCTGTTGCTTCTAACAATTCACTAGAAGACTGATTCCTTGACAAAATTTTCAGGGAGCTTTAATGGTACCGCACTACAATTCTCGGACGACGACAGTTGTTCTAGTTGTTGAAGGAAGGGGACGCTTTGAAATGGCTTGCCCGCATCTAGAAAGGCAGAGGCATGAGCCCAAGTGGGAAACAGAATAAAGAACGGAAGAAGAAGAAAAAGAAGAAGAGGAAATAGAGAGTAGTGGCCAGTATCAGAAGATCAGTTCTCAGTTGTCACCTGGTGATGTCTTTATAATACCGGCAGGTCATCCAGTTGCAGTCCTGGCCTCTGAAAATGAGAACCTGCGTACACTTGGATTCGGTATCAATGCCAAAAACAACGAAAGGAACTTCCTTGCTGGTAAGCCTATTTTCCCTGAAATAGTTACTTGGCATATTTTTACTCAACCTTAACCGATTGTAATTGCCATTTCTGTGAAGGAGGAGACAATATACTAAACCAAATTGAGAGAGAAGCAAAGGATCTATCTTTCAACATGCCACCAGATTTTGTAGAGCAAGTGTTTGGGAACCAAACAGAATCGCATTTTGTTGCTGGGCCTCAACAAGGCCATAGAAGAGAGGAGGGGAGAGGAGGAGGCCACCCTCTGTCATCAGTTTTGGACTTTGCTGCGTTTTTTCAGACGTAGTAGCTGAGGTGTAAATTGGGGAAGGCTCAATGTGCACTGTCATCTTGTATACATTATAAGTCTGTTCTGTTGCACGTGATCATGTAAATATGCGAAGGGTCTGTTTGTAGCAGAGGCTTAAGCTTCCTATCGTGAATAAATAAGATACAATCACTTGGAACAATTTCTTTCCTCTTCATGGATTTAACTTTAACGTCCTCTCACTGTTTTTGATCCAATTTTGTAACTTGGGATTACTTTCTTTCTCTACGTTGGAGTTTGTTCAGAAAGTAGACAGCAACATATGACTTGAAACAAAATTTAAAAAGGCCTCTAACTAAGGGAATCACATGCCATATGGTGATTCATGGTTTTGTATAAACATTTCTCAAGTCAGATGGCTTGTTGGATGCATTCTTTCAGGTTTTTGGAGCGTGCACACAGGATTTAACTCGTTATCTCTTTCCGGCATCACCGGAACAGGGTGTAACCTGTCCAGCATCACTGTAGTAAGGAAACGGTTACCTCTTTCCGGTATCTGCCAGACCCTCTGTCCGGCAACACTGGAATGGAGCTTAAAGTGGCATCACTGGAACAAGCTAACTGGTTACATCTTTCCGGCATCACCGGAACGGAATGTAAGTGAATCTTCAGTTTTATTCAATGGTAATTGGACTTAAATGAACTAACATCGTCATACAATTAGGTTGTTAGTCGCAATATTGGTGAGATAATAAACTTAAACAAAGTGTTCTGTTGGGTACTCATTCTCGTATCCATTATAGTCGTAGTATAACCTCTCTCCCTTGGCTATGTCTCTGTTGGCAATAAGCAGAACTCGACTCTCACCATTGACATCAAATCTTACACACTTGAGGTTCTGCTTCTTCCTCCCATCTCTGCATTTAGAAACCAAAGTCCAGTAAGAGTGAGTCAAAAAGCGTTACAAGTGCAAAATCACAGCACTTCTGTGGTTTGTGAATCTATAGGAGAACTAAAAGTGAAAACATCTCAAAATGAAGAGCCAGAAATAATCTAACATTTGTTTCCAGAAAATATAAGCTGATTCTTGTACGGTATGTCAAAAACTTTTCATGTCCTAGACATGAATCACTAAATCTACCAACTTAGACTGTGGCTGTTGATTCCACTGATAACTTATATATTCATATAAGATCAACTTACATTGTGTGGTTGTTGATTCCATTTATAAAGCGAGCAATATTTCCTCGTTTGTTGGGGCATATGACGAGGCTCTGAGCAGGATCAGCTACAGAAAGCAATGTCATCATGCTATCTCCATCGTCATTTTCCCGATTCTTCAAGTAGTCAACATCCCCAGTGTACTCTGTGATAATAGTTAAATCTTTTATAAACTTGTCTGCCTCTACTGTGAAACTGCACATAATATGAATACTGATTGAGCCAATTGAAATCCTAAATCGCGTCACAATAGTATAGATATTCTTCACTATAATTCCAGATGAGAAACATGCATACCCTTCCAGGGGATCAAAAACAACCATGAGAGGCGGGCATTCTCCTCTGTCCATCATGCTTTCGCACAGTTTTAAGGTCTCTATGTCTTCCTTGGACAGCACCTGTCAAAAGAATTATCATACTACTATATTCCAATTAACCAACATGACAAACCGTAGCATAATAGAGAAACACCCCTAAAGAATCTATAGTCTAATCCTTATAAAAGCTAAAAAGGATTGTATCTATAACCAAGAACTACTGCACAGCTTTATAGCAAGTATTTAGAATAATAAACATAGCTCAAGTTTACAATTCAATCTTTCAACGTCACAATCTCGCAGAGTTGTTTACAAGAAAACCATTTCTTATCATTTTAACTCCTCACAAATAACACAACATTCAGTAGAAAGCCAATCCATATTCAATTTACCTGCATTCCTTCCTTCTCAAGAGATGCATTATTTGCAGACCTTGGTGCCATGCCCTTCTGGTAAGTAAGCTTGTTGCTGTAATCTGTACCTGAGGCTGTCAATGCTGTTGCTAGTGACCTCATTTGCTGGAGTCTCCTTTCAGAATCCTCACTCGGATAGAAGGGTAAAAGTTTCCTTCTCTTTTTGGACATTACCAAGCTACCAGATCGCTTCCTTTTCTTCTGGCTATATGCAACTACAGTAATATTAAGTATGTCAATAATTTTCATAAAAACCAATAAAAGCAACAATGGGAGTGGACTGAATTGCTGATTAGGTACTGAGTTTCACCTTGATTTTGCTTCTGGATTAGTTCTGAGGACCTTTGTATGCGAAAGAAATCGATGATCTTGGTTTGAACAAGAGGGAATGCTGCATGTAATCAAAGAGCGACCCACTTAATCTCGAAATACAGTATCAATCAACAAAATAAACCCATTAATTATTATAATCGTTCTATATAATCACAATAAACACTTAAAAGGAATCAGCATTTTCAAATAGATTAAACATCTCAAAATAATGTAGAGAAAGCAGCTATCTTGCTAAGTTGATCATTCCGAACGATACAGAAACAAACAATTAAAAGAAGGCACACAGGCCCAGAAAAACTCGACAACAAATAAGCAGATTCAACAAAACGGGAAAAAAGGGGTACATAAACATACGCTTGGGTTTCTTGTGATCGGAGCAAGAAGGGCAAAACCAGGCACCTTTGGGAACGGAAACGAGAATGGGTCTCAAACAATACAAATGAAAGCCTCTATCACACTTGTCGCAGAGAAGAAGGTCCTCCGGAGACTTCCCGGAACCACATTCCTCGCACGAGACGTCGTCGTAGTCGTTGGGAGTGCCGGCTTTGGCGGGTAATAGATCATTAGACTTCGAGATGCGAGGCTTCGGAGCGTGGGTTCTGCACCTCAAAGCCATAGCTATGGGATTCGGGTGAGTCCAAACACTAAACTGGAAGGATTTAAGCGGTGGAGCGAAGGAAGGAGCGTGGCGCGTTACTGTTTTCAGGTTTCGCGGGAAATTGATCTGCGCGCCATTTTCCGTTTTCTTTTTCGGTTGGAGCCAAAAGTCATTGCGTTGAGTGAGTTGTTCATTTGCTCTTATATGGATAAGTAAATTTTAACTTATAAAAATAATATTATATTATTTATAATATTAATAATTTCCAATCCTTATTAATTAAACTTTATCTTTTTACCTAATAGACAAGAGTAAGGTAAAAAAAAACTTTTTTTTCCTTCTAATTTCTCGAACTTTCTTAGTTAATTATTTCATAATTTTGAAAAAAACCTATTAAAAATAAATTATCTATCTATTATACGAAATTTTATCAATCCAACAAAATTGAAGGGAATAAAGTAAAAGTATACAAAAAGATAAGAAGCAAATATTGAACAAGGTTATTTTGAATTGGGGTTGTGTAAATATAACGCTCTAGAAAACAAGTGTATTTATATATAACTTAATCTTCTTCCAGTAATATTTTTGTAATAAAAATATTTATTATTAATAAAATAAAAGAGTTTGGTTTTATTTGTAAGAGCATAATATAACTAGTCATAAGATACCAAAATTCTTTTGTATGTAATATACATATACATGGAGATATATGGTAAACGTGTATATTATTAGAATCTAAATTAATGGATTCAACGTTAAATAGTCAAGTTGGTCGCTTGATTATGGTTTAGACAGCAGTGTTGCGATTTTTCTCTATGTAAGTAAAGGAGTTTACTTTAAAGGAATGATGAGTTTCTTACCATGATAATAGTTGACTATCAATAATGAAACTATAAAATGAACCTGGAATCACGTATGTTTTAAAATAATAAAGTAGGTCGTTTCTTTAATCTTAAAATATACACTTTAGTACTCGTTTATTATGGACCACAATTTTGATGAATGATGAACTCATATGTGTTTCATTATAATTTTTTATATGATAAGAATAAATTTTTATAGAGTATCAATTCAGTGTCTACATGTTGGAATTATTAATTAAAACGTGTATCAGGGAATATTCACTCAAATAAATAGCTTATAGTGATATCATTACTTCTAGATGTTTTACGGGGATTGGTGATTAAACTGACACCGGTAGTTTGATGGACTAACTACCCATCATGTCTTAATACTAAGATGAGATTTTGTATGTTAATCATCATATAGAGTGAAGTGGGAGATCTAGAAGGAAAAACTAATTAAGGTTAAAATGGTTATTTTATCATTTATTGTGCGGATGACTATAATATAGTTCATAATAGAGTTTACAATTGGACATCTTATTTGAAACATGTGTTATCGTAATATTTAGGGGGCATTTGGTTTGAGGGTTTGAGAATGAAGAATGGAATAATTATAAAAAATAGTATTTGCTTTTGGGTTTTCAATTCAAAGGAAATGGATTTATTCCATTAAATTTGAGAATCTACTAAACCCATCAAAGAGGTGAGTATCGAGTTTTCATTCTAATCTAAGTTTTTATCACGTTTATTTTTTTACTCTTTTATCCCCAACCTTTACCCTACCATCCTCTTTACTTCCTTATCGTCTCTCAATTCCTTACGATCTTCTTACTTCCTTATCCTCATCTAATGCTCAAAAATTGCGATAAATTTTCTTGATCGCAATTTTCATTCCCATTGATGAAAATTATTTGGTTTTTTTTTCAAACATATAGAGATAGCCCCGATAAACATATGAAGGGCAAATTATTTTCATTTTTTTAGGGTAAAAATGATATTATATTATCTTTCATTTCCATTAATGTAACAAACCAAACAACATTACTGGTATTAATACAGAAACTCAAGTTACAAACCAAACATCATTTTTTTATTTTTCATACCCATTTTCGTCCCCTTATACTATTATACTCATATCCATAACCAACCTCGTGCTCAAACCAAACGCCCCTTTAGTAATTCAATAGTTCAACTAATTGTCTTTGGTGGAATGACATTTGGTTAATAAGTTTGAATTAATTCTAATGAGATTAAATTAATTTATAACTTATTGGAACTTGAATTATATAAGTCCAATTAGATTCCCCATGTGACTTCTATGAAGGTTATCAAGAAAAGTAAGAAAAATAAATAAAAATTTTTGGAAAAAAAAGAGACAAAAAAGAAAGAAGTGGCCAATTTAGGTTCGGAATAATAAGACCAGAATAATTTAATTAAGAGTTAATTAAATTGGATTTTAAAGCCTGTGATTAAATGTTGGGCTTATACTAATTAATTGTTAATTAGAAACCCAAATGAACATTTAATATTAGGTTGAACTTTAGTTGGATTTGATTAATTAGATTAATTAAATTGAAACTTAGATATTAAAGATAAAAGGGAGGCAAATTTCGATTAAATGGACTAAATGGACAGCTGCACATTTAAAGTGAGTTTTTATTATGCTTCATCATCATTAAATAGTTTAATGATTGTCTTTTAATGATGACATTTAACCTTTTAGCATTTATTTGATGAAAGAAGAAAGAGGTGCATTTGATGTACTCTCTTCCTTCTTTCATCTCATAACAGAAAATGAGAGGGTCTCATTTAGGTTATTGATCTTTTCATATAACCATCTTAAATAAATGAGAGTGTCTCATTTATTGGCTTCTTTGTTTTTTATTAAAGAATGAAGTGATGCATTTGATGCATATCACTCTCTTCTTTCATCTTTAACTAAAATTGAGAGGTTCTATTTTGCTTCTTTTTGTCTTTTCATCTAGCAATATTAAAACAAATGAGAATATCTCATTTATGGGTTTTCTTCTTCATTTTTGAAAAAAAGAAGAAGAAAGTGTTGCATTTTTTGACACACTCTCTCATCTCTTTTATGAGTTAGCCGAAACTTGTAATGAGATGGTCTCATTTTAGTTCTTTCAACTAGTTGACCATAAAAGGTAAACCTTTTCACTATTTCTTCTCCTTTTTCACTAAAGAATCTTGTTAACTAAAGTTGTCAAATGAGAACAAGTGGTAGATCAGATTGGTCGATGATACAATAATGAGGAGATGATATATTAACAAGAAGAGGATACAAAAGCAACGAGTCAAAGTTGTACCAGAGAGTCGGTATAATTTTCATCTTATTCTTATGTTAGTTATTTTCCTTATATCGTATCATGTATGGACGAAAATATGTTGATTTGGTTTTTATGCTTCCGCTGCGTTTTGGTTTTGAAAAAAGTTTTTGAAATCTATTATTCAGCTAAATCTAGTATGATTTTGTTTTTTGATCAAACAATTTTTACAGGAGATTCATAATGTGTTTTATGTAATAAGAAAAAATGATATCATTTAAATAAAAAAAACTCATCACTTAACTATGAATTAACAATTTATTAAATAATATGTTTAAAATAATTAATTTTTATTTTGTTACATAATCTAATTATTTTGAGAAAAAAAAATAATTACATACAAGATTACTATTTTTGAAGAATTTTTTCACTAATAATTGCTCTTCAATGAAGATTATCCACATTGAATGAAATTCATCAAAATGTAATAAAATCCTACCTACTTTCCAAAACTAAATTAACATCACTAATCCATCCAACTACAAAAAGCCACACCATACTCCAATTTCTAAATGAACTAACTCAGAATCTCCACTAGCTAAAACCAATTTATTAAACGGAATCTTCCATGGCTATTCATATTCAACCACTCCAATTGTCGGTCCTCCTCTTTCTGGTCATCTCAGGTATCTAAATTACTTCACTATAAATTTCTTAAGAACTTGATTAATCAACTTGAATGTGGTATATTTATCTATATACATAAGTTATGGTTGTCCGAATATAAATGCATGCATCGCCACGTGCCAACCTTGCTACCGTGGAATCGAACAAATACAAGTAGAATTTGTTGCACCCAGTGGTCTGATCATCTGGTGGGAGTGTCAACACAATTTTGAGAAAGCTGCTCCTTGCCCGCCACTAGGTCCGCCGGCATGCCCCGGTCGCCCACCGACCATGGCCAACTATTCTACCACTGTGGGCAGCCTCCTCAATCTGATCGCCACTATAGCTTAACTTTTATCAAGTGTTTTGATTATTTAGACTCACGGTTGTAGAGACACACATGTTTATGTTCTTCAACATGATAATAAATGTGGTGCTTTTCTAATATTTACCTATATATATATATATATATATATATATATAAGCATGTTTGACCCTTTTTCCATGATATCGTTCTTTTGATATCAAAATAGTATAAGGCCCTTCATCCAATTACCATGAATGCTGAATCTTATAGAGAAGAATTAGTACGAATAGATTTGTCCATAGAGGAAAGTATCAACAATTTGATATATGAACTGAAGGCCCAATATCAGGCATAAAGAGTTAACAATAGAAATCATAGAAGACCTGATTATCAGATATTCATGTACTTCTTGATAAAGCAAATTGAGCTTTTAGAATATCTTAAAAACTAAAGATATGGCTTTGAAACAGTGCTAGGAGAAGATTTATTAAACCCCAATGCAACTAACAAGTACGAGCCACCGCCGCTGTAAAGTGGTATTCAACTCGAGTTTTGGTATATATATATATATCCAATTACAACATTAATATTTAAATGACATTATTAAGTTCTATTATTAATATTCTTCTTTAAGCAATTTCTTGCGATGAAATTTGGTTAGTTATGCTATTGATGCTTCACGTTCAATATTTATCACTATTTATTTTATGGATTAATCCAATTTAAAATTGTCCAATACAATTTGAAATTGCAATTTGGTATGATATACTATTATTTTTAAATGTTTGAGTCAATATGCTAATTAACGAGTGTTAGAATATTCTACGTTAACTAAATATGAAAATATCAAATAGTTTATAGACAATAAGGGTCACCTATCAAAAAACTAATTTTAGTCATTTTTTGTAATGGTTGACTCAAGTCCAATACTTATTAATAGACTTTACATTCTACCTATATTAAAAATTATAATATCGAAATTAAAGTAATGTTATTTTAATTACTTATTTATAAAAAAAATAATAGTTTGTTATTAAAATTTATATTAATATGATTAATAAGTTTTATTAGTTACTTGTAAATATATTATAATTAATAAAAGGCATACCGATATTTTTGTCCTTAAAGCTTAATAATGCGTTTCACAGAAGTTCTATTATAATCATCACATGTTTAAAAATAAATAATTAAAAATTATTTGTAATTATTCTTGTTATTTAAATTAGATATTGGATGAAATTACTGAAATTTTTATAAATATTAAAAAACATTAATTATTTAATATTTAATATTCGCAGAAAAATTTGAAATATAGTTTATTAATAGATCTCTAGTTTGTAGGATATAAATAAACTGTTATTATTATTATTATTAAGAGAAGAGTGTACTTTTGAGGCATCTGTCTTCACAATGCAGAAATATCTAATTGACTAGATTGATCTATAATCAATTCAATAAACACGCAATCATTAGCATTTGCAAACTCCTTTAACCTTGTTTAAAGTGTGTTGACTCAATTGATCAAAACATTAAGTCGTATACAGTAAAACTTTGAATTCATATCAACATAAATATATTATAAAAGGGAATGTATTTCTATTTTCATATAATTATTATTAACTCTTAAAATTATAAATTTATTCAATGACATAATTTTACAACTTCTTTAATGCCAATATTAAAAAATGGAATATTTTTATGTAAAATATATCAAAATATTATTATTTAAATTGAATTCATCATTTAACTTTTAAATATTAAGGAAGTTTTACCACAAACTATCGACCTCACTAAGGTTTGTCACGAGCTGAGTACACGTATAAATCATCACTCGCCCGCTTGTGTTGGGGGATTCACCACAGACTATCGACCTCACTAAGGTCAGTTTCTGGGTCCAAGTGCATGACCTGCCAGTGGGCTTTATGTCCGAGAGGGTAGCGAAAGACGTAGGCACTTTTATTGGGGAATTCGTAGAAGTCGATCAGAACAACTTCACAAGGGTTTGGCAAATGTTTATGCGCATTCGTGTAACCTTGGATGTTCGGTGCCCACTGAAGCGACGGATGAAGGTGAAGAAAGCAGGGTCCGATTGGACCTAGGTTAACTTTAAATATGAACGACTTCCTACGTTTTGTTTTTTTTTGTGATCTACTGGGTCACTCGGATAAATTCTGTCCCAAGCTATTTGATCTCAGAAGAGTTCCTAAAGACCAATATCCGTATGGGGTGTGGCTGCAAGCAGCTCCTCGACGTGTTTCTTCAATTGGAGAGCAATGGCTAAGAGACGAGGTACCCCGAGCGGCAATCACAGGTGAACTGGAGGGCGGTTCTGCAAATGCTATGGATATGATGGGGGAGGGCCAGCAGGGGACGAATTTGGATTATGGGGTGAAGACTCCAATGAAGGACTCCGATTGTGTGGAGGGGCTCGTGGTTGCGGAGTTTAAACGTCCCCGAATGGCAGAAGGTCTCCCACCTCTTAGGCATAGTAGTGAGGCGCAGAAAAATTTGAAGTTGGCGGGTTCTGATCCCAGGGCCAGCCCGGGGTTATGAGTACTTTAAGTTGGAACTATCGTGGGTTTGGGAACCCACGAACAGTGCAGTGTCTGGCAGATATGGTGTCTGCAAAGAAACTCATTTTTGTCTTCTTAATGGAAACCATGGTACCAATTGAGAAGGTTCATTTTATTCAGAAAAAACTTGGCTTTGAAGGCCTTTTTGTTGTTAACCCGGTGGGGCATAGTGGGGGCTTGGCCCTCATATGGCGTGAAAGGGCTATGGCTTCTCTTATCAGTTTCTCTCGCTCTCATATTAATGTCTAGGTACAAGTTCCTGGGTTGGCGCCCTGGCGCCTAACGGGCTTCTATGGCAACCCTAACCGATCTCAGAAGCGAGAGTCATGGGACTTGTTGGTCTCTCTTCGCTCTAAGTCTTCTCTTCCGTGGTGTGTGTTAGGAGATTTTAATGACATCCTATGTCATAAGGAAAAAGAAGGTCGTGTGCTGCATCCACAAAGGTTAATTAATGGCTTTCGTCAAGCTATCTCTACTGCCGCATTGCAGGATCTCGGCATGGGCGGTTTCCCCTTTACTTGGGGAAGGGGTTCTGGCTCCGTTCATTTTGTCAGGGAGCTCCTCGATAGGGTCCTTTGTTCCCGCTCTTGGTCTCATCTTGTAACACCCCACTCCCGCGTGACCCGAACCCGACATCGTTGGTGATATACGAGTATGTGCCTGCGAGGGTGGCGTGCTACATTAGTCAGTCGAAGCTCAGTATGAATTTTTTTTATTACACTCATGTGCGCGGAATAGGCAGTAAACAATCTGAGTCCACGTTCATAAATAAACATTTTCAGTTATTACAATCATTCAATAATAATTTACAAAAGCCATTTAATGAACAAAAA
>JANZLD010000237.1:93680669-93702926 GCA_026413575.1 Erythroxylum carthagenense
ATAAAAATAGGAAATAGGAAATAAAATTAATAATATAATAAATATAGAACAAGGTAAAAAACAAAAATAAAAATAAAATAAACACACAAATAAGTCAAAAGATAAATAAATAAAACATGTCATTAAAAAAAAGTTTAGGCTAAATAAAAAAATATATATAGGCTCAATAATTAAAAAGAAAGTACTACATATTAAATGTTTAAATTAAATAAAGACCTATGAAAAAAAAGGACATCTTTATCAGATACTCTTTCCCCGCATCCTAGTACACAAGGTTTTCTATTGAAGAACCGACCTCAGTAAGTTATCCTAACGTTCTCAAGATATGAATGAATACCATATGAACAAACTAATAAATGTAAGATCCAGATCCTCTAGCCCTTGCATGCAACTCATAAAAAAACATCAATAGCAACATCCACACTAACATAAACAAAACAAGGATACCAGCCTTGCTCTTGTTAATCTCAGGTACTGTCCAGTACAGCTTAAGCAGCCTTATCTAAACATCTAGAATCTAGCAGCAAAGTGGCTAAACACTAATTTCCAATTAATTGTAAGCCTAAAACCATGAAAGAAGACTGCGTACAAAGGCATAAACGCGTATATTTCATGCACAAAAGCAACAACTGTAAGGAGAAGAAGCAATAAAGTACCCGAATGAGCCTGTACTTTGGCTCATACTTCTTTGCGCTATCCACAGAGTCGTAAATCAGACCAAAGCCAGTTGATTTCCCACCTCCAAAATGAGTGCGGAACTTGAACACAAAAATGGAGTTAGGGTCCTTCACGTCATACAAGTTTGCAAGCTTCTCCTTTAGCTCAGCCTTCATAAACAAGCCAGTATTGTGTGGTGAACAGTATAATCAAATAAAACATAAACAAACAAAAACACAAACAGACAGAGAAATAATACCTTCGCGACATTGGCACGCCCTGGATGGAGCACGTCAATAATCTGCCTCACAAAAAAAAAAAAAAAAGAGTTCCGTTAAAAAAGCTACCAAAGTCCCAATTTTTTCCCCCTCCCATGACTGATAATTTTCCCCGAACATTCTCCAGGAACACAATCATACACTGCAATGACCACGTCAAAAATACTACAAAGAAAAGCAGAAGACTAAAAGAATGAGAGAGAACCCACAAATTGTTTCCTTGAGAGAAGCCTGTTAGTCATGAACTTCCTCGTCCTGATCGTCACAGCCTTGTCCGCCATGGTTACTGCTTAAACACAATGTTAAAAACTGAAGGATTACTATTTTCACAAATGCATAATTTAATGGAATTAGAACTCAGATGATCTATAAGTATTACTTGAGATTGGCAGTATATCGCTGATTTCCACTTGCCGCCGATTGGAATAGAGTGAGGCTGCGTTTTAGACATACAAGTGAAATACCCGGGTATTTTTAGGGTTTTGTGGAACGGGATGATAAATTGGGGGGGTGTTTGGCTGTGGAGAATGTCGTGCTCCAGTCTGGAGTAAGATGACCCTTCCCTATGTCCAAGTTTCGGTCGGGCCGAGCCGGGCCAGCCAAGGCCTGAATTAATATCTAATATCTTCATTTTCGCTTATTAATTAGGAGTTTTAGCTTCATCCTCAAAGTTTTTAAAACATAATATTTTAAAATTAACATGATTTTTTATTTTAATTATATTTTTATATTTTATTTTACTTCAATACAACTTTTATATGTTCATATTGAGTTATTTTTAATTTATTTTTTAAACTGCTACCAATTTGATTTTTTTGCGTACAAACCAAATTGATTTGAATAATATAAAATATATATTTTTAATTATTAAATATACAAATATTAAATAAATAAAAAATTATAGTATACAGCAAAAATATATTTATTATAAATTCATACTATTTATATATTAAATATTAAATATTTTAAAAAACAATAATAACATCACTAATAATCAATCGAAATTTTCATCAATATAAATATTTCATGTTTCTCTCTCATATTTTAAAATTCTTGCAAACTATATCGGAGTAATATCATAATAAAATTTTTATTTTGACATAAATTTTAATAAATTATCCCCTTGTCTATTTATCTTAATTTATATCTTAATTAAAATGTATATAAAATAATAATTTTTATTGAACGTGTTAAAAAGAATAAAGATTTTTTATTTTATCCAAAAAATTAATTTCAAAAACATTAAAAATTATCTTTGAATGAAAAGAAAATACTTAGATTTAAACAATGAGATATCTTTATATATCAATGCAATCTAAATCAACAAAGTAAGCTAGCGAAGAAGGAAACATGTTTTGCAGAGATTTGAAAATAGTAGTAATTTATGTAACTTTTTAATTATATTTTTACAAAAAAACCTGTTTCTTTGATTTAAATTTGTAACTATAAAGCAATCTTACGGTCATAAACGAGCAATTTTTCTAATACTTACTTTCGAAATAGAGCTTACAAAAGTATAATAAAACATACTTTAAGAATTGTTTGCATTTTATAGTTTCTTTAATTTTTAATATTATTAAAAAAAGGTTTTTGAAGTTTAGGTATAAAAAATAATTACAAAAGCATCCAATTCCAGATTATAGTTGTGGATAAAGGAAGGAAAAAGGGAATGCATAGGTGCAAGAACCTCTCTGCGTCACACCCCCAAGTCCATGACTCATTAAGTCTCCTCCCATCTCCACATGTGAACTTTATACCGTGAACCCTAAATTCAATGTACATTGTTCACTCGAAATTAGGTAATCTTATCCCGACATATCTACAGAGAAAGCAATCAATGTAAAGATTGACTTGTTAATTATGCAGAGCAATTCGAGATTGGAATCACTACTTTTGTTAGTACACCCACAAGGTACCTCTAAATTCTGTTAGAGGACATATTGGAAATTTGTCGCTCTAAACTCATAATATAATATGTAACGTATTCCTTTCCTTGTATATATATATAAAAAAAAAGAGATCAAAATGAATTGTTCAAATTTTAAAATCATAAAGTTAGAGTTCAAATTTAATTAAGATTTTTAAGTGTGAAAATTTTAAAATTAAAAATAATTGAATATTTTTTGTATATTTTATATTTTAATTTATTAAATAATAAATTTATATGTATCACAAATATAGTACGTGAAATTTGATATGACTCGTTACGTTTTGGAGCAAGTAAGCCCATCCCTTTATGTAATATCTTTTATAAGAGATTCAGTCATTGGAGGAGTCTGAGGAAAGCCCTCACTAACCATGTTAGATGGTAATTTACACTCCCGAAGTTGACGATACAAGCTCTAAAAGGACAAGTTCTACATATCTGCTTGAAAAGCTAACCTTTCATGGCTTCTTTTATCCTATCAGCGTTAACATTATGCCAATAACATGGACTCAGGCCGAAACCGTTCAAAGTTTACACGTCTAAGGCATCAAGTGGAAGGGAAGTTGCTCTGCTAAGAGAATGCGGAAGCACAGCTCCTGCGTAGAAGGTCTTGGCTGTGGCAATATGCTCTCGACTGTATGCCTCATAGCTTTGGAGCATCTGGTTCGCAAATTTGCTGTGTCTCTTATCAACTTGTGCAGAGAAATGTAAATTGGAATGCTTTCCAGAATGAAAGGAATCTCCATTGCTTTCCCTCGTTGCTCTTGGCACGTTCGGTGGGAGAGCAGCAAGATTGAGTCTCTTCTTCTCTCTTTTATCAGACTTGGGATTCAAGCTCAAGTATCTAAGTTTTACTCCCAGTTGTTGGTGTCTAAGCTCCTGTAACTGTATCTGATACTTTGCCTTAAGCCATCTGAGTTCTTGCCGAATTTCGTTCTCATAATCTTCATGTAGAGTACTGGATCCTGAATGATCTGATGAGGCAGAGTTTCTTTCATAGGATTCAGCAGGATTGTTCGTATTTTTTATGACGTTGTTTCCTTCTTCAATGGTAGACTGATTCTTCCTGTCATGTTCTGCAACACAGAAGATCTCTCTTGTGTGATGTGAACTTGACTCTGTTGCTTCTCGCTGAGCCCATATATCAGTGTAACTCGCATCATTGAATTGCTCAGATGAAATCGGTGCATTCTCTGCATCAATAAATCGCTGTGGCCCTCCAACTTGGTACGTTACCTCCTCGAATCGACCATGAATAGCAGCACATCCATTTTCAGAACACTGAAGAACTTGCAGGTTTCTGAAGTTTGAACCATTCGACGATAAATGATCCAGTAGGTAACCATGTGGACATTGTGGACTTTCCCCTGCAAGGCCAAGGATTCCCCTCTTCCATTCTGGTACCAAGGTAGCAATCTCACCATCTATCATTTCTGCTATCTTCAAAACATCTTGGTCATAAATGTCAAGCTCTGCAACCATTTCATTCGCAACACTCAGTGCAGTGTCGGCCTCCACATCAAAAGGGAAGTAAATGTTCCGAATGCGGCCTGCGTAGAGGAATGAACAATGCTCTTCCAATTCAATACCTACTTAAGGACAAGAATGGATATACAAAGTTAGAATTTTGTTTTTTAACTTGCCTTCTTCATCCGCAATCCTGAGCCTTAAGAAGACGCCATCATCTTTCCTTCTACCTTTTATTGCAATGTCAACATTCATCAAATGTTCATCCCCTTGACATGAGAAGAGATCAATCTCACTTGTGTAATGTTCATCAGGATGGTAATAGTCCCTTTGATTCTGAAGATCATAACTAGAAAAGTTGATGAAACCATAGTCGTCAGTTTGGAGGAAGGGGTCGTTCAGAAGCTCTCTAGCGGACAGCCTATTGCATACAGTAGCTAGACACTTCGCCACAAATTGCTGCACTTCAGGGTCCTCCACTTTATACAAAGCATCGGGTCTTTTCCCCTACATGAAAAGTTCACAATAGAGAACGGAGACAAAACTTAATCTAAAGATGAAAGAAGAGTTTGAAATGCTTACGGAGACAACTTTCTTGTATATCTGAGCAGCGTGGTTGCATTCACTGTACGGGTATTCGAAGGTAACCATCTCTAATACACACATTCCAAACGAATAAATGTCAACCAGTTCATTATATTCCTCGTTATACACCTCTGGAGCCATAAATTCTGGTGTTCCTGGAAAGCAAAACAAGAGGGACTTAAAAACTAACTAGTGAATGATTGAGCGTGTGTCAACCGTCAAAGAATGAAACCAGACACAGAAAGTTTCTGAAAAAGTCCGAGCTTACCAACACAGCGAGCAGCATGGGATTTCTTAAGGATTGCAGCCAGGCCAAGATCACCAATTTTAACTTCTCCTTGATTGCCATTAATGAAAATATTATCACACTTCAGATCTCTGTGAATTATAGGGGGGTCATGACTATGGAGATATACAAGCCCTTTCAAAATCTGCCTACACCAATGTTTCACGGCTCTAATATTCACTCTCCTGTGTTTTAGCCTATACCTGTGTATCAACAAACCCATTAGCTTCAAAATTTTGAATTACCCAGATCAGAAAACTAGAAAACTGAGGAAATAAAAGAACAGGAGCTTAGAACTAGTAATAATGCTTACTGTCTTAGAGTACCAGAGGTGAACATCTCGGTGACAAAGTTAATATTCCTGTTGGTTGTATCAACCCAGGAAATGTAGAACTTCATGATGTTTTCATGCTTTAAGGTTTTGAGCAGGTGAATTTCACAGTAAAGCCTCTCAAGATCTTCAGGACTCTGCAAGAAATCGTAGAGTTTTACCTGATTCCAAGCTACCTCAATCCCGTCGTACTCGTCAAAGGCTCTATAACTGCAGCAACAACAATTTTCGATAGCAAAAGCAACAAGAAGAGATTAAGAAGAAAACTTTTGACAAGTCTATGCAAGAAATGATAAGGGATAAGGAGGCCATACACCGTCTTTGAGGCTCCTTTGCCCAGAACTTCATTGTACTGCAGAAAAAAAACCAAGTTTGCATATATTTCTTAGAACACAGATTGGGAAACAGATGTGTAAAAACCAAAAGCAAGTAAAAAATGAGAGCATCTTTATGCAATACCCACCCTTCCGTATCTTCCAGTAGGATCAACTTCAACAAACTCAGAGTAATCTTCAAGGGTTGGCAGGCCATTCATTCCTTCCTGCTGCTATCTAGCAACAATGTTTAGATGTTCTTGTTACTCTTAATACAGATACAACTAAGAGGTGCGTGAAGAGAGGAAGAAAAAGAGAAAAGAGTTGGTGTTATATTAATATTCTACCTCGGTGACTCCATCGAAAGGACAAAGAAAGGTGAATTGGCAACTACTCTGACAAGAGACGAGGGAAAAAAGGATATCACAAGGTTGCCCACTTAACATCACAACCTGACAAAACATCCTCTCCTTTTCAGCCATCTCAAACCACTCTCTCTAGTCTTAGTTCACGAGCTGTAAAAGCCAAAGACTGGACACGCCTGCCCACTCTTCGTTGCTCTTAAACATGGACCAACCAAGTTTCTCATTACCCAGAAATCGCAAAAAGATTGAAAGTTTGGCATCATGATAAGTTGCTTTTCTACTTAATCTGTCCTACATTGGTGGGCACCCCATGATGCCTTATTTGCTTCTGTTAGTTATATTGTTTGGCCAATGTGGCAATACTTTCTATGCTAATGTTAATTAGGTATTTTAAAATTTTAAACCAAGATATAAAGTACATTATAAATTAATCTCGGTGAGTTAGTAAGGCGCTCTCCTGACTTAAATAAAATTGCGAGTTCAAATCTTCGTCATGTATGCAGTTGTTTAAAACTTGGGGTCAGAATTCTGCCTCTTGTAAGTGACTTTCTCAATTCGAGCGGAGAATAGTCTAGGTGTGAATAGCTTAAAAATATCTTTCCATAATTGGGACCTTCTTAGGATACCTCGTGGGTAACAAAAAAAATATATTATAAATTAGATATATAATAAAATTTAAATAAAATTTAAAAAATTTGAAACAAAAGCAAAGAATGAGATTATTATTGTTTGATAATTAAAGTTTAATTAAAAAATTATTAAATAAAAATCATCCTGTTTACAATAATTTATGAAAATTAGTTAATTTATAAAAATTATCAATTAATTAATAAATCTAATTATTAAGATAAACTGAATTAAAAATTGACAAATTTAACATTTTTACTATTTTATTATTGGTTGTTTAAATAATATTCATTATATTATAAATATGTTATAAATGGGAATTAAAAATAACACAAAATATTTACTCTCCTATATTTAATTAATATAAAATAAATAATTATTTGTAATGCCATATTAATATAAAATTTTATTATGTGTGATTCATTCTTTTGACTAACGTTATCTGTCTTCCAGGAATACCAACACGTGGATTAAATGTCAAAATATAGTTTAAGAGCATCGTAACGTACTTGAGAGGGCACATACAGAAGATATTTTTATTTTTTAAAAATAAAAGATACTTTTAATTGCCATCACTTGTATTGTATATATATATTTCAATTGACACGTATATTAAATCTTAGAGTACCATTGACTAAATATTAAATTGCTAAAGAATTTATAAATGTTAAGGGCTAAATATTTAAATAATTAGTTCTAACCATTTTGACAATAGTTGACTTAAGTTTAATTATTATTAATAGACTTTACATTATGCTATATTAAAAATTCCACTATGATATTAAAGCAGGTTTAACCTGGATTATTAATTTTTAGGTTATCCGTCTAGATGTCCAATCTTAATGGTCAGCTCGATTATTGCTACTGTATTTATTTTAAGTGATTACTAAATGTTCAGTTCCAGTTATACTTGAAGAGAAATGTTAGATTATCTTATATTGACTAAAATATAAAATAACTTAAAGATTTATAAGGAATAAGAGTCAACTATTTAAATGACTATATCTAATTATTTTGGCAATAATTGACTCAAGTCAAATTATTATTAGTAGACTTTACAATATGTCTATATTAAAAATTTTAATATTAAACACATATTTTGTTTCTTTTTCACTTTTTGGTCCGTATGATGAAATTTTAAATTGATAATTATTACAATTTTTAATTAAAGATAATAATGGATTAAATGCATATATAACAATTTTTGTTAAGAAAGATTAGAAAACATATCCTAGTTACGTCTCCCTTGTGTGTGAGTTATAAAATTAGACATAATATTTTGATGAAATATCCAAAGAATTGTGTTGGCAATGGCTTCGAGTTTAAGCCCAAGTCAAGATTTAATCAGCCCAAAACTTCATGGTTAACGTTGACCAAACCGCGAGTCTAATTTTTCCAATAAGTAATAATAAAATGGCATTATTTTAATATTTTAATTTAAAAATAATAATTTTGAACTCAATTCAAGCATTCAAATTAAGAGAACAATATTTCGACAGGATTAATTGAATCAATTTTAAATTATTTTTGATTGTCCAAATCGAATTACTTTTTTTAAGACTAAATTTTGATTAATTTAAAGTTTTATCTAATGTTTTAATAAGATATTAAAATAGTTAAAAGATTCAACAGGTATTAGACCGTCATAAAATTAACTAAAAATAAAATTAAATTAAACAATTTGAAATATAGTTTAAAGAAATTATCCTTACTCATATAAGAATTTAAAATTTAATTGAAAAAATAAATTATTAAATAAAATTTAATTGGTTTATTTTAATTTATAATAATTTATTAATCTATGAAAATTAATTAACTAATTAATAAATTTATCGCTTTTTTAACAACAAAGATTATTAGTATAAATGTAACTGAAAAGTTAAAAACTTAATAAAAAAATAGATTTCAAGATTTTTACTTTTGATCTGTTGAATCAATTAAGTTTTTTAATTAGTGGTTTTACGACAAAATTCAAGTGGGCAATGTGAATTTAACGGCCAATTGGATGATAACTTGTGCATTTGGTAGAAGTTACTAAAAATGAAGTGTAGTATTGGTACTTTGATATGGCTAATGGTCCAGCCAACACCCAATTTCCTTTCTTTTCAATCTACGTATTGACTATCCTAGCAAGGTTAATAATTTATGGGAAATGATCCTTTGTCTCTTTTACTTTGTCTCAACTTTGTTCCACTTCATCTGAACCATATATTTATGTGAGACCTACATAAATATATGACTAAGATGAAATAGAGCAGAATTGGGACAGAATAAAGGAGACAGAGAATAGAGGATTTGAGGAAAAAATCTATTCCTTGTTGCGATATATTGGTAAATATGATCTACATAAATATATAGTTGAGATAAAATGGAGTAGAGTTGGGATAAAATAAAGGAGACATAGGACAGAGAATCTTAGGGGAATAATCTACTCCTTGTTATGATATAACATTAAAAATTTTATAGTTTAAGTATAATAACTCAATTCATGTATCGAACTTGAATGACTCGAAGCTCTTCGCCTACTGAAGATGGGGGGCTCCCACTTGAATTTATTCGTTTTGAACGCATTTTTGGCTTTCAATTTGCCATCATCGCTACAAAACGCCTATACAAGTTAAAGGAATCATTGGTCTTCATACAATATAGGCATGTAAGTGTTCACAAAAAAGCTAACTTAAACAGACCAAATACACTTCCATGGAGTTTTCCAATACCGAGGCCGTGGAATGGAAGTCTTGTGGAATTGGAGAACAGAGTTAATAGGCTACTTGGTATAGAGATTGGCCACCAGAAAACTTGTGCAAGACTTTTTAAATCGTGAGGGTTGTGCCATCAATTCAGTAGTTTTCTTAAGTCTACTTCTGGTGGATGTGAAAGCAAGAATCCTCCAAATGCTGAAACTGACAAACCAACTATAGGAAGCCAACTACATGAGCAATACAACTACCCTTTATCCAATACTTCTTATTTTCTGTATCATTAATAATAAACACGTCTCCATTTTTGGAGTAAAGGTAGCAAGTTTCCCGTGGAAGCCATATCTGTATGGAGAGAAACTGAAAGATAGAATCCTAAGTAAAACTTTAAGTGTAAAACAAGTGGTTTTCTAATACGATATTAAAACTCAATGACAAGAAACTGAAGAAGCAAACCAAGAAACCAAAAACCCTTCAACAAGAGTATAAAACATCATAAATATATTATGTACATGACTGGATTCCTCCCAGTTCTGTGAACTATCTGCAACTTTTTGAACCCTTCATTGTTTCGATGGCAAGGAAGGTGAATGTGACTCCACTAGTATTGACCATAGCACATGCACATCTTCGTAAGGACAGGACTTGACATCATCATACAGAATGTATATCCCTCTCCCTGGTAGAACAGAAGAGAAAGCAAACAGTAGTTAAGTATCGTAACAGCAGTAATTGTGAATCAAATCTTACTCATCCAACATAATTTAGAAGAATTAAGAGTAGAACTCGGAAGAAAGATTCACAATTGACAGAGAACATAATATACTCTGAAAATGCAGAAATGGGTGAAGAGTAGATGAAAACATACTCTTCCTTGGGGTTGAATGCAGACGAAACCATAGCTTCTTCAAAGGAGAGAAGAGGGATTGCAGCCACCCCATTTGCAGAAGAGGGTGTTGCTCATGTGTGGATAGGAGAAACTGGGAGGGACAAGACAAAGAAACTACGGTTTTGCTTAGACAGTTGGTGTGAAACTTTTAAGGTGATTGTGCAGGCTAAAGAACCATATTTTAATCGTCACATTACCTTGCATTTCAATCATGCAGAAATTTTCATAGTCTGATATTGGTGTAGAGTCATTGTCTAACTCTTTTCTCCCTTGTTGGAGAAGAAGTAATCCCCACCAATCAGTAGTGCTTCATACACTTTCAGCCATAAAACTACATTCATTTCATTTTCTTTTCCTCTCTGTGACCTTCCCTTGTGACTCAAGTTTCATTCACTTCTGTTAATGGAAAAAAAAAAACACATACACACACACTCGTGGGGTTTCTTTGTGTTTTAAGAAAACACAATCCTTCTTCTGATGAGTACTCCATAAGTATCTCCACATGTCCTTTGGGTTTGGGTGCCTTTAAAGTGTATACGGTGGCATGAGTTTGCTGACTAGAAAGTGAGATCTATCTAGAGAAACCCAAAAAAGAGTTTCTAATGTATGTGTGTTATAGCGTTTTGTATATGAAATTGAAAGGTTAATCATTTCGTAATCATATTGAATTTTAGGAGTAGCTCTCCTATTGGTGCATTATCAATGAGTCACTTTTTGTGTTTGCTTTGTTCTTTCAGCAATGTTATTGGAGAGAGCACGCGTATCATGCAATCGTAGAATCATAGACCGACACATGGTACTTTTAACTCTTAAAATAGTAAATTTGTCTCAACTACCCACTCGGTGCTAAATAGTTCTGGGCTTTAGTCACTTTATGGCAACTATTCAAGTTGGATAGTTTGAGTTTGGTTCAGCTTTTTTTTTTAACTTATTTAAAACCCCAATCTAATTTAAAATATTCAGCCTAAACTTGAATTCAATTTATCAAAATATTTTATTCGAATATGATTTTAATTAGGTTTTTATCTCAATCAAGTTTTGACTCATTCGAGTATAACTATTTATTAATCTACAAGACAATATTGTTTTGTTATATTGTAGTCTTATGTGAGAAAAAAGTTCCAGTTTTAAGTTGAGATTGGACCGTGAAATATAAACTTCAAACCTGACTTGAGATTAAAAAAAAGTTAAGATTAGAATTTGATTCTAAACTTAAAGGAAAATATGACTTAAATCTTGTATGGTAATTAGCTGGTTACATTAGCTAATAACTGATTCTATTAACAGTTAGTTGATAGTTAATTTGACTAGCAGATAACAACAACTGTTTATTGAAAATGTTTGATAAAATTAGTCGTTTAGTATTATTTGTTTATGTGAAAAATGACTTATGAAGACATAAATTTAAAAAACTTATAAGAACATGAATACCTATATCTACTTAAATATTTTATCCTATTATTATGCTACATTAAGCCTTTGTCTTGGTTAAGGCATTCCTACATAAAATATTCTATTATAGTTAATAATGGAATTTTTAAAATTTTATTGATTTAATTTTAAGGTAGATTGTTTCATAATCTTATTATGGGATTATTGTTTCTAAATACTTAATTTGATTCACTAGGACTAATTCTTAATTTGGATAATGTGTTGTTTCCTTCCGAGCCTTTTAAGCATCTTTATATTCATTACAAACAGTTCAAACATGAAAAATAATTTCCTTACTTTTTGACGTAAGTTTGCATCATAAAATAGTCAAAAGTAATAGATAGGGCTGGTCCTAACGTTTTATAGACCTTAACAAATAAAAAAGGTTCTTATTTTGCCTTTTTTTTATAATAATCAAGAGCAGGCTCTTATAAAGAATAAAAAAAGTTAAATAGGAGCCCTTTTGTTGCTATTTATGGAGATCAAGACTTTCATAAATAATAAAATGAAATAAAATAGGGTCCTTTTTGTTGCCTATTTTATCCTTCATGAAGTTAAGCCCTGAACAGGTATTCTGTCTACTCTTACCCAAGACCAGGTCTGATAATAGGGCATAATTGTTATTATCAAAAAGTCAAAGACAAAATGCCAATGATATGGAACTTGTTAAGAATCAGCCGGTTGAGTTGAATAAACCAATCCACTGGCAAATAACCAAACAAATATATCAATTATTTGACTATGTCAAACAAATAATCTCCTACTGGCTGATTTTTGACTCAAAAGCTATCATCCAAACAGGCCTTAATTCTAACTTGTCTTCGTTGTCAGGCAATTATCCTCTTTAAAAATGTTACGTGTTATAAAATTTTTCTGCTATACAAATAGATTATTTGATAGCTTAAGTAATAAGTATTACCCGTATCACGACCAAAATATATCTAAAGTCGAAGCTCGTGTTTGAATAAGTTGATTCCTGAATTAAGAAACTTCACAGGGCCACTCAGCGAGTAAGTAGCAGATTCATCTTCCATTTATAATATGACCCAAGTTAAATATCGGCCCAATAACTTCACAAGTACTTAACAATTCGGCCCAAAAGATTTTTGAGAAAAAGGTCATCATAAACTTTATACTTCCCCATAATTCGCATTCACAATTGGTGTTTATAAATTATCATTGAAATCCCACTCAATTTGAAGCTCCAGGTTGATGATGATAATAATAATAATAATAAATACTGAAATTAATAAGAAATTTAATAAAATAAATAATAATAATAATAATAATAAGATAAATAAATAAATACTAATAATAATAAATGTAAAGGATACTTCTATTAGTGAAGTATGCAAAATGACAGCAACATTTGACCCTCATTTAAAAGTACTTTGTTTAAAAGGGACTGGTAAGGTTTGATAATAAAGCACAAGGTTATTTAAAGGTTGAAATATTAGGAATCGTCAGGTTAGTAACGAGCCTCACAGCTGACTTACAGACTTGTCATGATGCTCGAGACAGTAAATATTTCAACCGATTATGTAATTTTTATTTACAAATTATGTAATTTGTTATTCTTTTAATCATGATTTTCACTATAACAAAACACAATTACTCGTACCATTGAAAAAAATTAATTTTGTAAGTCTCAAATATAACCTTAAAAATTTTATAAATTCAACTTTTAGCCTAATAAAATTTAGATAAAAGGTTTAAACTCAATTTCATTCAAATTTTCGAAGTATATGATTTAATGTGTTAATTTTAAAATTTAAAATTAGTTAGAATTTAAATTGATTATATTCAAACCAATTCATTAAATATATATAATAATATATGTGGCCATAATTCAAATCGAAATCCCCCTCTTCCTTAAATGTAATCCCAATCTAAAATCTAATCAACCCTTTTTTTTTGTCACTTTAAACTGGATGGGAGTATTATGTTAGGATGTTTCAACTTTATGTTATTCAATTGTCCATTTGTTTATGTAGATTCTATATAAATATATGGTTAAAATTTAATAAAACACAGTAAAAATTAATTAATAAAAACAATATGGCCTCGTTTAGTAAATAACCAATCTATTATTTTGTTAGCTAATTAGTTATCTTACTCTTCAAAAAGCTACAAAGGTTATTTAGAGAGTAGCAGATTCTTTAGCTAATTTAAGATAAACAGACAAAATGAAAACACTCCTATATATATAGGAGCGTTTTCATCAATAAGCAAAAGTCAATTGTATCATTTAATTGAGGTTCTTAAATATCTACGTTTTAGAAATAATGTTTGCTCTTATAATTATTTTATACAGTTATATGTTAGAAATAAAATGTTGACCTCAAATGAAAATAAAAATAGAAAGAGTTGCATAAAATTTTCATAAATGATAAAACAATACAGGTGAACACAACTTCTCTAAAACTTAAATTCTTATAAAAATATTTAATAAAATGCTATGATATATAATATTATTATTTTTTAAAGTCATATCTTCGTAAGTTATTTTACACATAAACAAATAATACTAAAAAGCTAATCTTACTAAATATTTTTAACAAACAACTAATATAATTTACTGATTAAATTAATTAATACAATTAACTACCAACTATCAGCAATAAGATACATTGTTAAAAACGTTCCTTCAAACTAACCCGATATTTTAGAAAATAAAGTGCTTGATCACTAAGGTCTAATCATTTGATCTGATAAAAACTTTTTGTCATATCAAATAATCAATTTAATAATCCACTGCAAAACATATGGAATCATCATTTTACCCTCTACCCCACCCTCCTTTTTTTCCTCCTTTTTCTTTTCATCCCTACCTTTTATTTAAAACTTCAATTAATAACTTCATAAACAGCACGATATGCAACTTTAAATTATTCCAAAAAAGGGGGAAAATTTTACCGTTGCCATATCTGGTTGATTAGTTGCCCTTTTTCTCTCGTCAAAGTACGTGGCCAAAGTACCGAGATTGTACAAAACAAAGTCTTTAAGGAGTGTTTGGTTGGCTAGTAGGAAAAGAAAGAAATAAGTAAAAATTTTGTATCATTATTAGGCAATAACGTTGGAATGGGATGCATAGAATATAAGAAGCCAGAGAGGCAAGCACGATAGACTGTTTGAATTCAAAGGAGCAATGATATGATTCTACAACAAGTGCTTTTAGGGCTTGGGTGACTGCTGGGAGGGAGGGTCTTGTTTCAAAATTTGAAATTCCCCATAAGGGTAGGTGAAATAAGCAATCCTAAGGTATTGACTTTGTTAGACTTTTGGGCACGTGAGAGTCATCAATTTCAAGTAGGTAGTTATGCTGTATAGAGTTGGTAGTAATACTAGTCCCATCTGATTGGGTCCCAAATTAATAGGATATATTTAAGTTAGATTAAGGGCAGTCCAAAACTCAGTTTGAGCGGTCTAAATATTTTTGTTAAAATAATGTTATCTTAGTATATTGATTAAAATAACATATTTTAGTTAAAAAATTAAAAAATCATACCAAAATAATATTATTTTGAAAAATCAAAATAAGTTTGAACGTAAATTCAAATCGCATAATTCGAATTTGATTAAATTTTAGACTAAAATTAAGTCATGCCTTGGATAGAGATGACAATGTTTACTCCATCAACCTTACGTGAATTCGCAGGTCTAACTCAAATTGACTAAACTTCAAGTCGGATTCTGACTTTTTTTTTAAATTTGAGTTGCTCAAGCCCAACTTAACAAAACTCGAAATTTTTAAATAAATGATGATGTTATATAATTTTAAAATTATAAAATATATTTAAGGAAGTTTCATTTGAATTTAAGCTCAAGTTAAAAATCTCAGACCCGATCGAGATTTAGGTTGAATGAGATCGTAAAATTTCAAGTTAAACCTAGGTTCAACTTGACTCATTATCACTTCCAATTCTTGGAAGTCGATTCGGTATGGCTCAAAATTTAACATTATCATATCTATTGCCATTCTTTTTTTTATATATAATAACTTTTGAATATTTATTTCTCTAAAAAATATATTGGTTCTTCAAATTACTTTAATTGAGATGCATACACAAAAAAAACCTTTATTTATTCTTATTTAATTTTTATAGAAAATTTGATTTTCGTAAAGGTTATTGAAATATTTTTTTTTTACTTACTAGGTATCTTAGGAGGGTCCTAATTATGGGAAGGTACCTTTAAATTATTTACACCTAGATTAATCTCCGGTTTAGTCAGATAGGTCCTTTACATAAGACAAAGTTCTGATCCTAAATTTTAAATAACTGCATACATAAAAACAGTTTGATTCTACGATCTCACTTATTGTGATATGGAATAAAAAATCGAAGAAAAGAATCTATAATCCGACAAACGTAACAAATATTACACTAACTAACCAACTTTGATTTTGTAATTTAATTGGCTCACAGCTTACTCGTTACAGTCTTGGAAAGCCCGCTGGCTTTGTACCATAGACCTAACGCAACGTGTCACCGGTGGTTGAGTTTGACTTTAACTGGTCAACAGTAGAAGTGTTTTAATAAGTTTTTACTATTTTTTCTCCGCAAAGTTGGAATGAGGTGTAAATGACACGGAGGATCCTCTTCCCATAAAGTTGGTCTTCACTTTAAGAATACCGAATTTGGATTTTTTAAATAATAATAATATTATTATTATTAGACATAAACAAGCATTCTCAATAAATAAATTTACAACCAATTTACTTTGTTTTTTCTCTTGATTTAACCTAAAATTTTAAAATAATTAAATGTAAATTTCAATAAATTATAGATTGGTTATTATTTAAAAAACATAATTATTTTCATCACAATTTCGATTATTGTTGATGCAAATTTATTTCTAAGTTTTGAAATAAAAACGAAAAAAAGCATTTTTTAAAATCTCTACAACTACATTAAAAAAGATAATGAGATAAGTAGGAATAACTTAATTAGTTTTAACTCCTCACTCAAGGCTCTCAGAGTTTGAGTCATTAAAAAAGAAAGAGAGAGGGGAATTCTTCCTATTTATAATCTTCTAATCCTTTGAGCATATTCTTTAGTCGGATTAATTACAAATGTGTTACTTTTAATAACAATGTAAGAGTTGGAGTTACTAAAAAATTTTATACTAAATAGAGCTAGTGGACTAATTAATACGTGACTACTCTTTATAGGTAAAAATGTACAAATTACGGAAGACCACGAGAGATTTTAAGGTTCTAGATTTACCTTCTCTCTTTGTATTGGGTCTTACGAGCTTGTGCAGCAAAAAGATAATGGATGTTATGATTATTCTGTCAGACATCCAACAAACACGTGCCTCCACATCATAACAAGGCCGCTTTCCTCGTTCCAATCACAAAAAAAGAAGAGTAAAAGGTTAATCAAACGGCCTCATTTGGTGTCATTTAGTGTATTCCATCTGTTAAAGCTTGTCCTTCGTTTACCACGTTCAATTCCTGGTTCTTATTTATGTTCTTTAAAAAAAAAAATCATGATTATTTGATTTTGTATAATTTAAACAGAAAATTTGAAACGCTAGAAATAACTTTTTTTTTATTTTAGTGAAATGGAGAATATTAATTAAGCAAAATTAAATTAAACTTATGAATATTAATTCAATTATTTTCTTTATTTAATTTTAAATTATTAACTTTTGACGTGCAAATTAAAATATAAAAAAGTAATGATTAAAAAATAAAATTAAAACTAATATAATCGTAAAATTTTTGAACCAATTAAATTTTTATTTGATTATTTTAATAATTTTTATTGTTAAAATTAATTAATAATTTTTATAATTTAATTAATTTTATAAATAAAATAAAATAATTAATTTTTATTTAACATTCTTTTGTAATTAGAGCTAAATTTTTTTAATTAGTAAGAATATTTTTCTTTAATTATATTTCAATTTTTTTACAATTTTAGCTAATTTTATAATAAATAAATATTAGTTAAATATTTTTAATCTTAAATTTTATATTTATTGATTTAACTTCTAATATAATTTTTAAAACATTGTTTTTTACTTGAAATTTCAAACCATTATTTTTTATGTTGAATCTCTTTAAATTATTATCCTTGGAAACATATCAGCCTATATATATATATATATATATAATCTCATTTAATTTTATAATAGTAAGCATTAGTTATATTTAAAATATTAATTTTTAATTTATTATAAAAATAACCTGAGATACTACGAGATTACACATCATGAATTTATTTTATACGTAAATTATAATAAAGTAAATATAATTAAAATAAAAAATATAATTTACATATATATATATAATGGCCCGGCTCGTTCTCCCACGATTTCTATATCCCAAGTCGCCGTTTTCAATCTCTGTTTTCGATGGTTGCGTGAAGCCGAAGGCTTGGAACATAACTGGTCCATTTTCTTTCCCTTGATATTGCTTCTGGTTTCTCGAAATGGGCAAGAAAGAGACACAACATCAACTTAAAGATCATCCCAAATGCAGAGAGAAAAATGAAGCTGTGCTCGAGCTTCTGAGGAAACAAGCTCCTCTGTCGCTGAAGCAGGTGGGGTCTTTCGTGTGTTTTCACTGTTCATACCTAGTTTCCTTTCACTGACAAGATCCAAGCTTTCTCTGTTTGTTCTTTACCATTTTCTCCATCGTTCTTTACCATTGTTCCTTCTACAACTCGAGTGCTAGACGTGAAGTTCATCATCTGTAGTAGGAATGTTAAATTTCAGATAATAGTTATTCTCTTTATCTTCAAGATTATATCGGTTGGAGGGAATAGCTACTGCCATTAACATTATATTCTACCTAATCACAGGGGAAATTCTGCAATAACGCTTGTGTTGGACGGTTTCTGAGAGCTAAAGGTGATAACGTGAAGAAGGCTGCAAAGAGCTTAAGGGCTTGCCTTTGTTGGAGGGAGAGCATAGTGATTGGTACTGTAACAAAAACCGCCATTATCATATGATTACTCCCACCAGATTCTGTAGAAAAGTTGTTTCTTACGCTTTTGTTTGCTACTTCTCAGTCATCTCTTTTTATAATCATTCGTTTTCCTTTTCTTTCCGTTGTACATGTGGAATCTTGGTTTTCTTTGTTAGGTCGAATGGTTGACTGTTAAAGTTGCCACCAGTTCAAAATAAAGAAGAACAAATGTTAGCTCAGAATCTATCGATCACTGTATTTTTTGGTTACTTTTCTGACTTTTGCTTCTTGTTTTGGAATATAGAAAATTTGATGGCAGATGAATTTACCGCTGAGCTCGCAGAAGGAGTCGCTTATGTAGCGGGTCAGGATGAAGAATCAAGACCTGTTTTGGTAATTTTGACCTCGCCACTTCCCTCTTTTGGCACTTTCTTCATTTTTTCAAACTGAAGGAAAATGGGAAACATAGCCGATAGGGTTCTTTCTGTATGTCTTCTCACGATTCCAACTTTGCATCTATTACGTATATACTGGTTCAAAAGCTTTACTATTCCTTGGTTACAGATTTTTCGCGTTAAACAAGATTACCACAAGTTCCATTCACAGAAGCAGTAAGTGACCATTAACACTTTCAGATTCTACCTTCATTTCCATTTCTTTGTGCTTGTTAATTCATCATCTGTTATATCAAAAGTCTATGTTTCACTTCAATTTCTGTAGATTCACTCGCTTGCTGGCGTTTACTCTGGAGGTAGCTGTATCAAACATGCCAAGAAACGTCGAACAATTTGTACTCCTCTTCGATGCAAGTATGTCCATTTCTTGGAAACTTCGCTAATAACTCATAAAAGTTTGGGAACTTGTAACACTTTTTTTCGGGTAAGAATGCGTGAGCTCAGACTCATAGCTCGGCTATATTCCCATGCAATGTCTGGACTGCTCCTTGACGAGTCGTCTTCATTGCTCTCCATTATTGGTCAGGCTCTTTATGTTATATGGCATTATCGGGAATTGGACCTACATGCATATATAACCATTCCATTTTATTCCCTCCTAGAATTGGTCAATTTCTATTATCAGAAGCACTACTGTCTTTCTTGTACGTTCATTAATACTTGAAAAGCTCATAATTTGTTGGATTTAAATCAGCAACTGGGTGTGGGTGTGGCACTGGCATGCGTTTGCTCATAGTTTGTTCTTATCTTTTCAGGTTTCTTCAGGTCTGCATCAGCTTTTATGAATTTGCTCATGCCAGCACTAAGAATTGTGGCGGAGTACTATCCCTGCAGGCTTTACAAGGCTTTTGTAATCGACCCACCTTCTCTGTTCTCTTATCTATGGAAGGTAAAATTCAAACTTATCTGCCTACTTTTCGTCATCTTGTGTCTTTTTGCGGGTTGTCTCGTTCTTCTATCTGTTTGTGAAAAGTAATCTACTGTTTGACTTGTTCTTCTATAGCGGGTCCCCTAGAAATGCATAAGTCAAATCTGGCCTGCTTAATAATTGTGGAATGTGGACGATTGTAGGGTGTCCGACCATTTATTGAGCTATCGACGGTTACCACGGTGGTATCTTCGTTGGACTTCGAAGAATCGTTAGAGTTTTGTGATTTTGGCAGTTACTCACGAACCTCTTCCTTCAGATTTGATCCTTCGTCGATCAAATTAACGGCCAAGGATGGCTCATGCTCATCTTCAAGATTTTCATTCACCGTATCGCAGCATTTTGATTCACTCAAACCATGGTACCTCACCTTGACTGACCCGACTCCTCCGAAAGTAGGGCCCGCCAACAAGTCTCATCTAGGCCCGGCACGAATCTCCCCACTCAATGCGAGGTCCCTCTCCTTCGCATCACCGATTGCGAGAACGCCACATGGAAGCATCAACGGTTACGCAAGGCCCACCAACAAAACTCTGTTCCCATCGACTCCGATGCCACAGCGCGTGACCGCGAGCGAAGCGGTTAAGATTAGTCAACCCCGAACCCCGCGGCCCTCTTTTCTCCAATCACCGGCCATGTTTTTCAAGAAGGACTGTAGAACTACTGACAAGTCTCGCGAGTCTTTCTTACCGTTCCTGAGGTTCTACAGAAGACCGTACGATGAGATGATATACAGGTCAAAGATGCGGCCTCCATTTAACGGTCTCGTCTCCATCATACCATCTCCCCTCAAGAATCGCCACGTGTCAGTATCGCAACGGTTCTAATCCAAAGTCCGTTGACGAAACATGAATGGAGAGAAAGTACATAGGAGGACTACTAAATTAACTATGGAGCAAAGTGTCATCCCCTTAAAATGATTATTACTCTAATTATATATGAGTATTGGTTTTAACAATGAGAGAAGTGTTTAAGTTCGTATTTATCATTATTTATTTAATTATTTTGCATAAGTTTAAATCCAGGCCAATCATTCATTAAGAAAGGCTGAAGCTTTTAAAGCATTAGACTACATGAGGACAGCACCTTAACATGCCAAAAAAACACTACAAGCCGAAGTGTTGTGTGTCTTTTCATTGGGTTTGGGTAGTTTTAGGGAGAAAACCTAGTACCTGTGTTTTTTATGGGATCTTTCTCGGCAATAAAGAAAGGACATGTCCGAAACTTCCTCTAAATGTACTGTTCTTCCTATTGTAGAGGTTGGTCACGTCTTATATAAAGTTTTTGTCAAAAAGATTAGATTCAAATGAAGAGATTAATTCAACTTATATCCATAAATTTAACATAGGTCTTGATCTATAAATTTCTAAAATCACTAAAATCAAATAAGCATTTTATATATTATTCAAAGATTAAGTCACTTGAGTTTGGAAATTTTTAATCCAACCTTAAACTCATAGGTCTTGTTTGGTAATAAGTAATAAAGAGATTATAATAAAAAAGTGATAATATGAATAGAAATGAAATTATTGATTATGTTTGATGTCTCTAAACACTAAAAATCATATTACAGAAGTTAATAATTATACCGGTGTTTGATATCAAATATTAAAAATGATAATAACAAATTTTGACCTATGCTTGATTATTATTTGATTGATTTTGTAAATAATTAATTAAAATATTTTGTATTATTATTAATTAATAGAAAATTTGTATTTGATCAATAAATGATTAAGATTATTTTTTATGATTCAATAAATTATTAATTTTTAAATAATTGTTTGTGGTTTTTTATGAGAATAAAATTTAAAAAAATCATTAATAAACTTATTGTATAATATAAAATCAATGAAATAAAATAAAATAATTATCAAATAAAGTAATGTGTAATGTTGATAATAATACTCTAATAAGAATCAATCAAAATGATGTATTGTCTAAATAAATAAATTAATTTTAAATTCTCCATGACAAACACAGAGAAAAAAGAAGTTATTTTTACCCACAATTGTTTATTTATTATTTATTATTTATTTTAGGTTATATTCACATCTATCTTGAAAATAAAAATTCCTGGTCATAATTTAGCCAAGCAC